>JABUQX010128100.1:0-10000 GCA_015478945.1 Trachelipus rathkii
TAAGGAGGAAGGATTTAGGAAGAAGTCTCATCTGTCGGAGCACATGAGTCAACGCCTGCATCAGTGCTGGAGTTGGTGCGGTGCTGACTTATTAAACATTAGTTTGTTATTTTATTTTATGATTCATTTTACATTTAATTTTTGTTTTCAATTTAATTTTTTTTTAGTTTATTTTCAAATTTTTATTATATTTTATTTATTTTTAATTTATTTTGTTTAAAAAATATAATTTTTACTAAAACTTTTATGCTTTTAATGTTCATAACGTAAAAAATTTGTGTTTTTACACACTCTAAAGCAGTAAATCAGTAAATTAGTAAATCAAACCACCAACCCTTCCCTCCCCACCCCTCTATGATTTATTGATCCATTTATTCAAGTCATATTTTTTACTAAAGTAGTTTTGTTTTACCATACATAAAGCATAAATCAGTAAATCCGTAAAATCAAACCCCCGCTCTCCCCCGCACCCTCCTATCTATCCATGATCTATTGATTCAAGTCATATTTTTTACTAAAATTGTTATGTTTTACATACCCTAAAGCAGGAAATCAGTAAATCAGTAAACCAGTAAATCAAACCACCCTCCCCAGTAGCCTCCTACCCCTCCTGTGATCTATTGATCTATTGATCTATTGTTTCATGTCACATTTTGAGTATCGTTTTATATAAACATAAAATAAAATCAAGTTCTTTAAACACTGACCAACGAATATATGCTAGCGTAACAAAGTTTTCACATTAATAAAGCTAACATAGCATCCACCTGAACTAAGAATGATAATGTACAACGATAAATCTAACACACCATAAGCAAGAATAAACTGCTAACATTAACAAAGTTCCATACTTAACATCAGTAAAGTAACTAACATAGCATACAAAACGTAACTTATTTCCCAATTTGGTCAAGCGATTTCTTTTTAAATATCAATGTTGATTTTTAACATACACGGTAATATTTAACAAAAAATTTTCATAACCTTCTCTAATTATCATACAGACCAACGAAAATATGCTAACGTAACAACGTTTTTAACATTAACATAGTAATATTTAGCAAAAATTTATTATAACCTTACCTAACTAACATTATTTCCAACGAGTAATTGCAAGCATGACAAAATTTTATCCAAACATAACATAAAAATAAGTTCTTTGGATAAAATATCATAGTAAAGTGTAATAGTTTTCTTATCCTTAAGCTGTAAATCAAACCATCAAGCCCCTCCCCCTCCCCCCAACATCCAGATGTCTACTGAATCTGTTGAATGCTATTGATACAGGGTCCACACTTCGAGTATTTTGTTTTGATAAACATAGGGCAAAAAAATAAGTTCTTTATATACTAACAAACGAATATATGCTAGCGTAACAAAATTTTCACATTAATAAAGCTAACATCGCATAACCTGAACTAGGAATATAATATACAACAACAAACCTAACACACCTTACGCCCGAATAAACTAATATTAAGAAATTTCAGTACTTAACAATAGTAAAGTAACTAACACAGTGGTACAAATTGTGAAAACCTATTCATACTTTCTTGCAGAGCATATCTCTAACAATATCAATGTAAATTTACATTTACATGGTAATATTTAACAAAATTGTTTTAAAACCTTCTCTTTAATTACACTTGGTCTGCGACATTTTCAAGGTTAGGTTTTTTGCAGCTGAAATATACATATTTTCGACACGGTAAAATCAAAATGCTATTTATTTAATTCAATCAGGTCAGGTTTTTGATCTAGAGCCGTTCCAAAATATTTTGAAAAAGAGCAAAAATTTAGCTTTTTCGAAATTGGAATAAAAGCAGGGAGAATATATATATATATAGTATTATATATATATATATTATACTATATATATTATTATATATATATATATTATATATATATATTATATATATATATATATATTATATATATATGTTATATTATTATATATAGTATATATATATATATATATATATATATATATATATATATATATATATATTTATATATATATTATTATTATATATATATAAAATATATGATAGTATATATATATATATATATATATTATATATATATATATATAATCTTAATTTTGTAAGCAGAAAAAACATGTGGTGGTGAAGCAACTCATGATTGGTAGATGATATACTTGTGCTTCATTATATATAGTATATTATATCATATATATATTATATGTATATAGTATATATATATATTATATTAATATATATTATATAAAATACATATAGTATATATATATAATTTATATATTATTAAATTTTATATATATAGTTATAATATATAGGTATATATATATAATTATATTATATATATATATATATATATAGTATTATATTATATTATAATTTAGTTATATATATATTATATATATTATATATAATATATATAATATATATATTATATATATAATATACTAATATATATATATATATATATATATATATATATATTAATATTATTTGATTTATTTTAATTCTATTTTTGCACATTTAAATTTTGCATTATTATACGAGTTTATATTTTTGCCTATTGTTCACGACTTGCATAATATAAAACCTCTCCTGAATTTCAGAAACGAATAGAAAGTGCAGAAATGATCCTGACCTTTTTTGTTTGTTTTTTTTGTAGGAAAGTCACTTTTCTCGAATAGAAGATGAATACAACAACCTTTGTTAAATAAATCTACTTTGCTTACTTTGGAGTAAAACTTAGAGATCAGGATAAAACCTTGGCTCCTCATGTCTGCTGCAAAACGTGCGTTGAAGTTTTAAGGAGTTGGAACAAGGGAAAACAAAAGTCTCTCCCCTTTGGTGTTACATAACGATAGGTGGAGGAGGGGAGGGGAAGGCAAAGATTATCGTTTAGTTGACTGTTACTTCTGCTTAGCGAAGTTTAGTGTCAGTTGACATATTTATGAATATTGTTTCTTTTATTGTATTAAAATGTAATATAATACATTAGTGGTAGTGGAAATTGCATGTATGTATGTTTTGTTTGCTTTTAGGAATAAATAGAAAGAACAAGCAACACGTGAAATATCCTGAAGTTCCATCTGCCATAAAACCGGTACCTCATGGTTCAGGAATTCCAATTCCCAATCATCCAGACGAAACTTTCTTGACGCAAGACTCCGAGGACGAATTACATGATGCTGCTCTCGATGATGATGCTGATGGTTCCCCCATGTATGAAGCCACTTCTGAGATGAATCAACTTAAGTCTTTAAGGCAATCAGAACTTAACAATTTGACTAGGGATTTGAGATTGTCCAAAGAATATGCTCAATTGCTTGGGTCATGGCTTCGCGAACACAATCTGTTAAGTTCAGAAACAACATTTTATTGGTACTGCCATCGTGTAAGGGAGTTTCGTAAATATTTCACTGCTGACCAATCCAAATCTCTTACTTACTGCAATGATGTGAAAGATCTCATCAACGAATTGGGTGTGGAGTATGTTTCTGTAGAATGGCAACTGTTCATAGACAGTTCCACCAAAAGTTTAAAAGCGGTACTTCTTTAAAATGGTAACAAGATGGCATCTGTTCCTGTTGATTTTTCATTAATGCTTACTGAAACATACGACAACCTAATTCATCTGATTCAGGTTTTAAACTATGATACACACAATTGGAAGATTAGTGGAGACATGAAGGTAAGAATATATAATTATTTCAGAAAATTTGTATCTTTATTCATTTGAGAAAGAAAGAGAGATCTTTTATGTTCAATACAAAGTAAATTAATTTACTCCATGTTTCTTTATATAGGTAATATCTACTTTGCTGGGTCAACAAGCGGGTTACACTAAATATCCATGTTTCTTGGGCTTTGGAAAACAGTTGGAGCTAGTAAGGAACACTACCACACGACGGCCAACGGCCGGATCAGAAATGCACTTGAAACCAGCTCATACACAATGTTTTGTTTTAACCCTCTATCGAACTTAAAAATGTTTTTAATTGCACCTCAATAAATGACGTTAAGGTAAGTTTGTGTGTTTGTCAGTGGAGAAACACTAATCAAGATGGCGATGTTATTCTTACCTGGACAGTTTTCACTTTCCCAAAACTAAGTGGACGGTAAAATAGAAGCAAGAATCTTCGACGGTCTGCAAATTAGGAAACTTTTTGCAGATCCTCACTTCACTGATGTTATGGTGAACAAAGAAAGAAGGGCTTGGCTCTCTTTCAGATCTGTCGTGACAAATTTTCTGGGAAATCGACGAAGTACCGATTACGACCATGTAGTAGACGAACTGCTGCAAAACTTTCAAGCATTAGGCGCAAACATGTCAATTAAAATGCATTTTCTTAATTCCCATTTAGACTACTTTCCAGAGAACTACGGAGATTACAGTGGGGAACAAGATGAGCGGTTCCATCAGGTTATAAAAGTGATGGAGGAAAGATATCAGGGCCGGCTGGGATGTGAAAATGCTAGCAGACTACCGTTTTGGTGCTTGAAAAGAGAGTGATCATGTGATATTCTTCCCTCTAGACAACATAAAAGAAAGGCTATAAAGAAAACTCCTTAGACAACATAAAAGAAAGGCTATAAGAAAATATTTTACTCCTCAATAAGTACCTAATGGGTTGCTTTGTAGTAAATGTCAAATCATCATGTTTTTGTATTTAGATGTAATTGTGGATGTAAAGTTTTTTTTATTGTTGCACCATATTTTGTCAATGATATATATATATATATATATATATATTATATATATATATATAATATATTGGTATATATAATTATACTATATATATAGTATATATGATGTATAGTATATATAATAATTAGAGTAATATTATATATATATATATATATATATATATATATATTGGCAAAAAATGTCACGTTTTTTTTGAAACGACATGGTGAGAATGACGAAATCTGATATTTCTTATCTGAAATTGTAATTATTATAACAATAAACTATATGCATATGGCTTTTACTTTAACCATGTTTTCATTTGTAGTTGTTTGAGGCATATTTAATAGAATTTATTAATAAAAATACAGTTTATACTATGAGCTAATAATTGGAATCTGGTTTTCACAATTTTCGGGTCGGTATCCATAACAAAAGTAGTTACAGAAAAAAAACTAGAGTTGATGGGATAAAATGACTTACTTTTTCGGATTCAGCGTGTTTGCTTTGCTAAAAACCAGTTAACAAATCCCAAACCGGCTTAAAAAAGGTTTTCAAACGCAGGCCTGTGGTATCATACTTACCAGCGAATATATGATAACGTAACAAAGTTTTTTACATTAATATAGGAATATTTACCAAAAATTCATCATAACCTTGCCTAACTATCATAATACCCAACGAATAATTGCAAACATAACAAAGTTTTATCCAAACATAACATGAAAATAAGCTCTTTGAATAAAACATCATAGTAAAGTGTAATAGTTTACTGATTTTAAAGCAGTAAAACATTAAATCCCACCCCCATCCATGATCTATTGATCTATTGATTCAAGTCATATTTCGAATATCATTTTGCATAAACATAACATAAAAATAAGTTTTTTACATACGGACATACAAATATATGCTAACGTAAAGTTTTCACATCAATAGAGCTAACATATCATAACCTGAACTAAGAATATTAAATACAACGACAAACTTAACATACCTCACGTGTGAATAATCTGCCAACATTCACAAAGTTCCCTACTTATCAAAGGTAAAGTAGCTAACAGGACATACAAAACTCAATATATCCCTACTTTTCCAACATATCAGCAACAGCTAAAGCAGTATTATCTAACAAAATCCCTTAACAAAGTTTCCAATCTATCAAAGATACCCCCATCTTGAACTATGAAATAATACTATCTTCATGAAAGAGCCACTCACATCAAATATAACGACATTTTGAACTATGAATAAACGTAGACATTATCAAAATTCTCGGGCAAACCTAACATTACTTAGCAAAAGCTTAACCTAATCCCACGTTTCTAACAAAACATCACCAGTTAACACAGTAATATCTTACGAAACTTATCATTTCTCTAACAAATCAGTGTTAATTTTACATTGCCATAGTAATATTTAACAAAACGTAGCAGAAATTAAACATAGCCTACATATCTAACACTTACAATGGGCGAAAACCTACAATAGAAACTAACATTTGGAACAACGCATAAGACATTAACATTTTTAGCTATGAATAAGTTCTCAACACAACCCTCATTACAACCAGCAAATCAACTCTCTCTGCTTTTCAGATCAACTTTACCATGACATTTTATTCAAAGAACTTATTTTTATGTTATGTTTGGATAAAATTTTATGTTTGTTATTATTCGTTGGGAATTATGATATTTAGGTAAGGTTATGATAAATTTTTGCTAAATATTGCTATGTTAATGAAAAAACGTTGTTACGTTAGCATATGTTCGTTGGTCTGTATGATAATTAGAAAGGTTATGATAAGTTTTTGTTAAATATTACAGAGTTAATGTAAAATAAACATTGATATGTTAGAGATATGCTTGACAAAGTGGGAATAAGTTACGTTTTGTGTGCTATGTTAGTTACCTTTACTGTTATTAAGTATGGAACTTTGTTAATAATATAGCAGTTTATTCGTACTCAAGGTGTGTTAGATTTGTCGTTGTGCATTATATCTTAGGTTCAGATGATGCTATGTAAGCTTTTTTTAATATAGAAATTTGTTACGTTTCGCATATATTCCCGTTGATCAGTATATAATTAGACAAGGGTTATGATAAAATTTTGTTAAACTATTACCGTGTTAATGTAAAACTAACATTGATATGTTAGAGATATGCTTGAACAAAGTGTAAATAGGCCTAGGTTTTGCATGCTATGTTAGTTACTTTATGTTGTTAAGTTTGGAAGCTTGTTAATGTTAACAGTTTATTCGTTCTTAAGGTGTGTTAGGTTTGTCGTTGTACATTATATTCTTAGTTTGGTTGATGCTATGTTAGCTTTATTAATGTGAAAACTTTGTTACGTTGGCATATATTCGTTTGTCAGTGTATATAGTACTTGATTTTATGTTATGTTTATTCAAAATGATAATCGAAATGTGACATGAAACAATGGATCAATAGATCATAGATCATAGGATGGGGAGAGGAGAGGTTTAGGGTTGGGGAGGGTGGTTTGATTTACTGATTTACTGATTTGCTGCTTTATGGTATGTAAAAATGTAATTTTTTTTACGTTATAAACATAAAATGAAGAATTGTTTTGTGCTATGTTATACACAATATGACTTGAATCAATAGATCAATAGATCAATAGATGAATAGATCACGGGTGGGTGGGGAGGGTAGGGTGTTTGGTTTGATTTACTGCTTTAGAGTGTATAAAAATGTAAATTTTTTACGTTATAAACCTGAAAAGCAAAGGTTTTGTGTTATTTTATGCAAAATACGATTAGAATCCTTAGATTAATAAATCAATAGATCCCTGGTGGGTGAGAGGGGTAGGATGGGTGATTTGATTTACTGATTTACTGATTGCTTACTAACTCGGCACCGCACCGGCTCCAACACCGGTGCCAGCTATGAATCATTTGCTCCGACACATGAGACTTCTTCCTCCATCCTTCCTCCCTCTTCCTTCCTCCTTCTTCCTTCCTCCATCTTGTGTTTTGCGTTCAGTGCATTTCTTCTGGGGATCCAACCTTCGGAGAGGAATCCACCGGACACCTTTTATGACCTTACAACCATCATATTCGAGTTCTACGACCTTATAAACATATATTTTGATACCGATATGTAACTAAACGAATATTTGTCAAATCAGCACTGCACCGGCTCCAGCACCGGTGCCGTTGTCAACTCCAACTCCTCTGACTCCGACTCTTTCTCCAACTCTTTCATTCTTTGACTCCGACTCCGACTCTGACTCCTTTCTTCACTTCTCTTATGCTTTTTCTCCATTTTTTCGTTGAGACACCCTTCGGGGGTCCCCAGACACCCTTTACGAACATATAATCATCATATTCGAGATTTACGTGTTCGATAACATATATAAAGACACCAAAACTGTATTGTTATACAAATATTTACTAACTCGGCACTGCACCGGAGTCAGCACCGTTGCTGACTCCGGATCCATATCCTGATTCGAATCCTACTTAATCATACTCCATCTATACCATCTCAAAATTTCAACCTTCCACGGTCATTTCAATTTTTAGGGGGACAGCGCCCTCTACGGGGGCGCAGGGATACGTAACCTCTTCTACGAATAGGTTTCGTCTCCACATAGCACGTCTCCAAATTTTAACCCGCACGATAAGCCTAAACCCTGATATAATATATTATATATATATATATATATATAATATATAATTATATATATATATAATATATATTATATATTATATATAGTATATATATATATTATATATATATATATATATATATATATTATGTATATATATATATATTATATAGTATATATATATCTATAAAATATAATAACACAGATAAATATATCAATATATATATATATATATATATATATTATATATATATATATATATATAATATATAATGTATATATATATATATATTATATATATTATATATAGTGTAATAAATATATATATATATATATATATATATATTTTATATATATATATATAATATAGTATATATATATAATAAATATATATATATATAATATTATATATATATTATATATATATATATATATATAATATATCTATATATCAATATATAATTATATGATAATATATATATATATCTAATAAAATAATAAATAATAAAATCATAATAATAATAATAATAATAATAATAATAATTAATAATAAAATAATAATAATATAATAAATATAATAATAATTAGAAGAAATAAATACAAAACGCATCGCAGTCGAGGACCAACGCCCCCGCTGGCCGGCTCAGGTCAATCCCCACAAAAGAGAAAGGGATTTCCAACTGAACGCGCGCGTAGGCGAGAAGCTAACCTCTAAGAGGCAAAACCATTTAGTGTCCAGCGGACACGAAACTCTGCTACAACGAAGATTACGACATCAAACTAACATTATACCAGAATTTCAAATCGATACAAATAACTCTAACACAGCAAAACAGAGTTCAACCAAACTGTCCCCCCTACTATATAATATATATATATATATATATATATATATATATATATAGTTATATATATATAGATAATTATATATATATATATAATATATTATATATATAATATAATATATATAGTTATATATATATATATAATATTGTATATATATATAATATATATATATATATATTAATATATATATATATATATTATATTATATATATATATATAGATAATATATATATATATATATATAATTATAATATAATATAATATATATATATATAATATAATATATTGTGATGCCGGTAACATCCGACATCCGCAATCCGCGGAGCAATCCGCAACATTATAAAGAATCCGCATCCCGCATCCGCATCCGCGCTTTCCCCTGCGGATGTTGCGCGGATATTTATTGTCGAGATTTGATAAAGAATTTTATAATAAAAATAAATCTAAATCCAAACTTTAAAATGAAAGACATGGGACTCGACTGGGTAATCATGACTCATGATCTCACAGCATGAAGTTCGTAAAAAATTGAGTCAACAGAGTCACATGAGATTGTAGATACCAAAAAAATCAGCGCCTGTACAACTTCTGTCTCCGATGTAATACCATTTAATCTCAACGCTAAGAAAGCATTTTGAACTATCATCAAATGAAAATCATGACGGTTTAAAAAGAATGAAAGATATAAAAAAACTAGAGCTAGAAAAACGCTTTGGTTCTGTGGAAATTAATAACCTTCATACGATTTCAACTTACTTAGATCCCTGTTATAAAGGCTAGTTTTTTTGTAACAATATTAGAACAAGTTAAATCGTCACTTTGTGTTGCAGTTGAATAACTT
>JABUQX010128100.1:15000-17500 GCA_015478945.1 Trachelipus rathkii
TCTTCCCCCATCCTCTCCTCCGTTAATTCTCTCACCCTCTCAATTAGTATTCTCCCATACATTTTCCCTACTACATTAAAAGACATATAACTCTATAATTCCCACACTCCATCCTATCCCCTTTCCTTTTATACAGGGGAACCAAACAACCATCCTCCCAATCTTGTGGGACCTCTCCCCTCCTCCAACATAAATTATATAAACCTAAATACAGCCATTCCTCCACCCCTCTGCCGTCCCATCTGGTAACATTTCCATATCTCACACCCCTCTAGATCCTGGTGGACCTTTCCTTTTATTTCCTTTAGCTACGCCCTAATAATTTTCTTGAGCCTTTGGTATTTCCATATCCCCTCCGCCATTTGGTGTCCCCCCCATGGGCCTCACCTATTGTAAATCCTCATCCATCTCTCGTCACCCATTTCGATTCAATAATCCTCTAGAATATTCCCCCCATTCTTGTTGTCCTCCTCACCCTATTCTCCCCTCCTATCCATTCCCCTTCCCATCCCTTAACCCTCTCTCCTAACCCCTCCATCTTCTTCCTTTTCTTATTCACTTCTTTCCAGAATATCTTGCTCACCGTGATTCAAAAACGTTCCTGTCACTTTTCTACCACTTGTATTATTTGCATTTCTCTTCGCCCTCTCCACTGCCCTCTTTGCTTCCACTCTTACTCCTTCTATATTCCTCCCAGCTTTCGCTCTCTATTCCCCAACCATTTCACATAAACCTCTTTTTTTTCTTTTTCACCAACCTCTTTCACCTCCTACACTCCAGCCATTCACTTGATGATAGTTGATGGATTTCCTTTTCCACTTCTACCTTGGCAGCCCACCTTAGTTTCACTGCACCACAATAGTCACTTTCTGGGAACATTTCATCAAATTGGGTCTCTTTAAATCTGCAAATCGCACTCCATCTCCACTTCCCTTAATTTCCGTCCCCACTCTCAAGTCCCCTCCACCTATCCTCCATAACCCCTCTTAAACTCCCTCTTACACATTGCCTCATCTAATTTTTTCCACCTTTATGACTTCTACTGTAGGTCCTGCTTTTTCTCTTCTTTCCCTAACCGTTACCTCTCCCCCTTCCCTTAACCTAGCAACCACCAAATAGTGATCGAGATAACCCCTTACCGATGCCCCTCTGGAATCATTTACAATCCTAGTAGTCTGCCCCCCTAAATCCTTCCTAATTTGTATAACCACACATAATCCATATATCGCCCTCCCCTCCGTTATCTCCACTCTTGTACCTGATACTTTATGAATTTTCACTTTTTCTTGAAACCAAGATTCCGCAACTAATCATTCTTCTATCAAACGAGCGAAAGTACATCAATCTAACAGACTTTCTCCATTATCATTCCTTTCCCCCTACCCAAAAAGGACTATAATTCTCCCCATTCTCCTCTTCTGTCCCCACTCCCGCATTGTAAATCTCCCTAAATAAACAATGTTAATCATTTTAACCGCCGAAACTTTCCCACACTCATTCAACTCATCCAAAATCTTTCCTCTCTCCTCCCCCTCGCTCCATTTACTGGTGCATACGGCGCATATAAAAACCCACATTTCCCCCCCAATTTTCACTTTTTTACCCACATTATTCTCGAACTCACTATTTGCACATTTTATCTATCCCCCAACTCTTTCCTCAATAAACTAATTCCTACCCCCTTCCCTCGCCCCTCACTCTCTCGTTCACCCCTCGAAATCATACCCTTAAATTTTTCCAAGTCCCATCTCCTTATATCCTTTCAGCTTTGTTTCTGTCAACCTTAGCACATCCAACCTTTTTTCTTCGAACATTAAACCCTACTTCTTCCCTTTTCAGATCCTCATTTAACCCTCTCACATTCATACAACCCAACTCTAATCAATCTCTTTTAAACCCATTCTAACTCTTTACGTCCTTACTCTCTTTATCCTGCCTTCTTATTCCACTCTACTTCTACTATTCCCGACACTTGATTTGGGCTGCCGTTTATCGGGATTCCCACAACCTGAAGGCCACTTCCCAATACCTGCAAAAGCTTGCCAAACCCCCGCATCATACAAACACGACCTAAAATACCTCTAAACTATATTCTAACAATTCACAATATATATATATTATATATAGAACCTTAAATTAAAACTATTGTAATTAATGTTTGCAAAATTAATAATTAACTTTGAATGTACACTCCCTCCTACTATAGAAGACAACTCCTCTTCTTACTCAATTTCAATCTATTAATCTATTCCTATAGTAAAATCAAAAGGATCCTTGATGTTATCTCCTTCTGTCTTAAAGATACTCTTCTAGAGTTCCTTTGCTTTATTTAACACTTAATTAAGAAGTTACACTTGAAAACTTTGAGTGGATCTTTTTTCACGCAAGACAAGTAAGAAACCTCAGCAAATTTATACTTTCCTGACGATGATTTGTAGCAACACTTGTACTTAAGTTTTATTTAGAATTACTTATGTTACTTTTACTAAGTTGCACTTAG
>JABUQX010128101.1:0-12500 GCA_015478945.1 Trachelipus rathkii
TGCTCTAGTTCATTGATAGAAGAATCTATTGGAATTTTTTGTGAATGAGTCATGTGTAATCCTGTCTATACACCGTATCATTAAACTAATAAATTATGATATAGAATAGATACTTTACCAAATCCGCTCACGTACAAATATCGAGAAGTTGTCCGAACTATCAGCATAGACCGCCTATCCTAGACACTGCTGAAGAAACACGAGAATACTGTGATGAAGTACAAATATTCGAATCAGTGAACTATATTTGATATGTGGATCATGTCAAATATCTGAGTGCAGACTCTTGACAATATTCAACTCATTCTATAACTCTACAAAACACACTATAACATCGTTTAAGATCCCCGTCCCTCTTCCGCTGCTTCTACTACGGGCGAACTCTTTTAAGATAACTATCCCGCTCCCCCAAGCACCCATCTCTCTCAAGAGCACATTCATCAATACGAACATGTAATCAGTTGGCAATATCGTCACGAGTACTCGCCTTGTCACCATAATATCTCTATACTTTCTCCCCTAAGAAATTCTTCAACTCAAAGCACACTCTTTCCATAAAGATGCAAATCGCACTCTCCAGATTAAAATCCCGGCATCACCGGATCTCAAGAATACAAACAGGGTTTGGCCAAAGACACTCTATTTCCACCCTCCTCGTAGATGCTTGAATAGAGCTGAAATTTCGAACAACTCCTGCAGAGGTGCCATCGCCACACGCTTCGCCTAACAGAATACTCTATCAAATAAAAATATTTCTTTCTCCTGAAGGCAAGTGGCTCCGCCGTGGCGTGCCGGTCTTCTGGAAATGGCATGGCGCCCAAAATAACGCGAGGCCAGGTGGCCGACATATATAAATATTTATATATAATATATATCATATACTCTATATATGTATATATATTAATAATATAGATATATATATAATAATATATAATATATAACAGTATATAAGCATGTCGGACGTCCTTCCACCGATCACACACTATTGAGGGTCTAGTCCGAGATAGATATTTCGTCATATATATATATATATATATATTATATTATATATTATAATATATATCATATTATTATATATTTATTATATAATAATATATATATATATATATATTATAATATATATAATATAATATACCGCATCACACACACACACACAGCACACATATATATAGTTATTTATTATATTATATATAATATATATAATATATATATATATTATATATATATATTATATATATATGTATATTATTATATAAGTATATATATACTCTATATATATATATATTATATATATATAGTATATAAATATATTATATATATATATATTATAATTTAATAAATATATATATATATATATATATATATGTGTGTGTGTGTACACACGTCGTGCACACACACAACACACATATTATATATATATATAATATATATATATATATATTATATAATATATATTATATATATATATTATATTAATATATATATATATATATAGTATATTTATTATATATATAATATATATATACTATATATATATATGATTACATATACTATATATAGTATATATATATTATATATATATATATATTATTATTATAATATATATATAATATATAATATATTTATTTATACTGTTATTATATAATATATATATATATATAATATATATAGTTATTATATATTACTATATAAATATATATATATATATACTATATATATATATATATATATATATATATGAAATAAAAGTTTTGTCGATTAATTAGCTATCATTGATAGCAGTTTGGAGAAGTATGTTTTGAACTTTTACAAGTAGAAAATATTATTCTGGGAGCACCATTGTGAATGAGAGAGGTGCTGTAGTGCTAAAAAAAATCCCTTAAAATTTTAAATGTGACTATATAGATCCATTCATTTAAAATAGGAAGAGTTTCAAAAAAATATTTTATAATTATATATATATAATATATATTATTATAATATATAGTAATATATATATATATTATATATATAATTATATATATTTATATATATATATAATATTATATATATATATTAATATTATTATATATATATACCGAAATCACTTCGACTATCAAAATGATTAATGAGCTTGCACTCATCAATCAGGGGGGGTTAATTAAGATTACTTTCCTCGTAGTGCTTTATTTGACAATAGTGATACGGACAATTGACAGATATGGATTTGATCAATTAAGTAAATGAGGTAATTCTATGCACAAAATGTCGTTAGAAATTATGATAACACACACATAAAACTAACAAATAAAAATGGCACGAATTCCTAATCTAAATGACCTGTGAGTATGAGGTCGAGATTGATACCGCCTCATCGTGTGAGGGCTGTGCTAAGACTGATCTCGAGTTAACCTGGCGGTGTCCCGTCTTGGGCACTTTCCCGCCATTGCTAACTCCTTCTGTCGGCGCTCTCTTTCCTTTGGGGAGAAAGAGGCGCGAAACACTTTAGTTTTAAATAATAACTACGGTATACAAGTATGGAGGGCTTTACCAGAAGATTACAAGGTGGATGGCATGAGACCGGCAAATTAAGCCTCTTACAGTTGCACACCTTCTAATGACAATGCATGCTTTGTCTTACAAAGATTCCCTATCAATTTTCACCTTAGAACTGGTAGATCCCGGCTTGGAAAAAGGATTGTCGGACTCAGTAAATCCAGGTGAGGCCTTGATTTACTGTTTCCACCGACATCCTTTCTCACACCCCCTTCTGATGAATAATTAACATAATGGAGGAAAGAGGAAGGAAAGGAGTTGAAACACTAATTTAGAAAGAGAAAGAAAACCTCATAAAAATACGAGTTCGTATAGCGACATTTTTAATTACACAGGTAACCTTCGTCTGAGATACTGGGTCTCTCTATACTTTTGTTTCAGTTTTCCCACTCTTTTCTTATCGTTCCGTTCGGTTCTCGTTTTGCGTTTACTTTTCAGTGTCATACTCGCAAAGGCGAACTTCATGTTTCCATCATTTATTTAATTGAAAATTTTAAGGAACCTGTCCGGTAACTTCGTATTAACCTTTGATTTACCTTTAAATGCATTCAAGATTCAGTAATTCACAGCTGCAAGTCTTCCTTTGAATTGTAATCCTCAAAATGATATTCCTATCCTTTTTCTTCCGATGTATTATTATCACTTCGATTTTGGTTGCTCCATTTGAAGGGCGTTTGGAAGCTTCGCTCTGACTGGTCAGTTTGCTGATGGGAGGACCAATCACAGCGTCCGTATGAGAGAGCGTGGTTTTTGGTTTGTTTTTAAAGGAACGATTTTGTCCTTGTGAATAGGGAGAGTGTTGCTCTCTGATGGTCAAATATATATATATTTTTTTTTTCTTCGTAGATGCTTACATTCTTAATATTTTCTGATCATTTTAATATTAAAAGAAAGATTTTAGACTACGAGAAATAGTTGTTTGAAAGAAGAAAGAAAAGGAGTCAATATTATCATGCGGCATAATCTGAATTATACATTTATAAATTTTACGAGGAGCCTTTCGCTATACAGTTTAGAATTTGCATTTCTTCCTACGCTATATGCGCGTCGCTAGCTTTTATAGGAACATTTATATAGTTATAGCAAGTCTCGTTAGAGCTCTGTTGCTTTGACAAGGGTTTCTTTAATAAAATTTTAATCAGTTTTGATATAAAAAAAAATATATAATTTTCTCTAAAATATAGAATATCTTTTTATATGTAATTGATTTACGAAATGATATTAAAAATGTTTATTTTCCTCTCTATAAAGTCAATACATTTTTAGAAACAATTGTAGGCCATTCCAATTCCGTTTTCTATTCGTTCGTGGGTTTGTACCAAAGGTCTCTTTCCCGAACTTTTAAATTTTGAAAAGTCATTAAAATAGAATACATATTTTCATTTAAACATACCGATCACCGAAGAAAATTTTTAATTTTTAATAAGATCATAATCCATCAACATAATGTTATTTTTGATGGTAATTATTGATGGATAAGATGATATTTAATTTTTCTATGTTGATGTAAGATAAAAAAAGATTTTGAAATTCTTAGAAACGAGGTAATTCGGCTTCTCCTTATCATGAATCAGAGCTGCCTCAGACCTTTGTCTCCATAAATTTTCTCTTTTTTTTTTTTTTTTTTTTTTTTTTTTTTTTTTTTTTTTTTTTTTTTTTTTTTTACATCCCAGCGTAGATATTTACGGTTTAACCTTTTTCTAAACTCATTCCGCCATTTTCAACTCGTCAGCTGGGATAACGGAACAGTCTATTCAAAAGTTTGCCGCGTGTTCTCGCTAGAATTGTACAGAGTCATCTTTTAAAGAGAAAATTTTTGTTTCCCTATCTTTAGCACAATTTTTTTTTTTTTTTACCAATTTTGACCAATTGTCATTGCACTTATTACTAAATTAGGATTTGAAACTGTTTAAATTTATTATTTATTATTTGATCTTTACTAAAAAGAAAAAATTTTTGGGTACAGTTTGCATATTTATTTTATCTAGCGATCGATGGCAACTCCACGGTTTGGAGTCTTGGCTGTTTGAATTTTTTTTTTTTTTTTTTTTTTTTTTTTTTTTTTTTTTGTGCTATAAGAAAATCTTTTCATGAATATCCTATAATAGTTATCATATATAAATAAATGTATAATTTTCATGCAACACGAGATTATTTAGAAATATAAGATAAAACACCTTACCACTTATGGAAACTTTGATTTACATTTTGCCGTTTTTGGCTTTATTTTTGAACTAACATTTCTATTATTTGGGAATATTTTTAACTTGATCATTTTTATCTGAATTTTAGTTGTTAATTTTCACACAAGATGGCGCAGGCTATGCCATTTACAGAGATTTACGGGTGTCTTTGAATCACAATTTCCTTACATAGGATTTCACAATTTTTCATTTCGTTGTTTATTTCCATCGACTGCATATTTATCACTATTGTTTATTTTTATTATTTTTAATTTTTATTTTTACTATTTATTATTATTATTATTATTATTACCATTATACCACTATTATTATTATTTATATTATTATTATTATTAATTATATATTATTATTATTATTATCATTATTATTATTAGTAGTAGCAGTAGTAGTAGTTGTAGTAGTAGTAGTAGTAGTTTTTGATTTCATGATTTAAAGTGTTTTAATTTTGTCCTTGAATATTATTTTTGCACTACGAAGTTCTGCGTTGAATTTTTTAAAGTAATTTTCCACTATTTTGGGATGGGGGAAGGGTTTGGAGAGGCTTGGTGGTATAGACCGAATTCAAGGAATGCTTGGGTGAGAAGTCGCTTTGTTTCTCCTGTAACGCGCAGCCTAAATTTTGAGTGTTGGCGGGGTGTTGTTGCCAGAGGCTGTTCATTGTTTTTCTTTTTATTTTCTAATTTTCGATTTCGTACACAGCGTTGGCCATGTATGCGAGGGTGTGTATACTTACACATGATGAGATTTTGTGGAGGTGTTCATATACCGCTGGAGGTAGACTTTTTAGAAAAAATTCTTTCACCAAAGTAGGTTCTCTATTGAGGAGATTTTGCGCTGTCTCTTCACCAATGGCCTCCCTTAAACGAGAAAGGAATTGACTTGGGATTTCGTTGACACGCAGTTTTATTTGGGTGACGTCACTTGTATTTTGTTCTTTTGATATTGAGTGAGTTCTTTTAATTGTTTTCACCAATTCTTTATAGGTGTTATTTTTGATTGGGATTTTGATAGTGGCTAATAACTGAATGGGGAGCTTTGGCGCTATTAATCTTAATTTTTCTTGGTCACTTTTTATTTTGTAAAGCTTAAAAAGATTGTTTACCGCTTTCAGCCAAATTTGTACATCATTTTCAAGAAAATTTGGAAGTATGATTGAATGCGCAAACTTGCTTGGTGTTTTGCGAGAAGCGGGTGGCGTGATTTTCAACTCAGCCTCTGATGACGAAACAGATGGGCCTCCCTCCTCATGCGAGGGGGAACTTCGTTGGGGGATTGGAGATCTTTTGTTCCCTCTTTCAAAAGTGGGTTTCGCCTTAGTTTTAAGGCTTAATTTCTTTTTTGTTGACACCATTTCTATAGCCTGTTGTTCTTGACTGGGTTTTTGGCGTCGTTTTGAGTCAACTGTTAGGCGTTTGTTTTAGGCCTAATTTCGAGAGCTTGGATTTGAATTTTCGCTTTCGAAGTAATAACGACTTTCTTTCTTATTTTAAAATGAGATTAATAAGAAGCTTGTTCTTCACGTTATTAATTTGACCCCTTCGAAAATATAATTTATTTACTTTAACCACATATCACTATTTTTAAGCACTTAAAACGAGAAAGTAACCGATTATTTTTTTTTTTTTCGATTAATTTGGAATTTTCGCAATTTAGGCACTATCTGACTCTAAATTAAGGGTTTTTAGGGGTCACTTTAGGGGTTTTCGCCCCCTAATTGTCACTTCTGGGCGGGTCACCACTGATGTCTAGGCCGAAATCACTTCGACTATCAAAATGATTAATGAGCTTGCACTCATCAATCAGGGGGGGTTAATTAAGATTACTTTCCTCGTAGTGCTTTATTTGACAATAGTGATACGGACAATTGACAGATATGGATTTGATCAATTAAGTAAATGAGGTAATTCTATGCACAAAATGTCGTTAGAAATTATGATAACACACACATAAAACTAACAAATAAAAATGGCACGAATTCCTAATCTAAATGACCTGTGAGTATGAGGTCGAGAATGATACCTCTACATCGTGTGAGGGCTGTCAAAAGACTGATCTCGAGTTAGCTTGGCATTGTCCCTTGTCGGGCACTTGCCACCAAGCTTCGCTCTTTGTGTTGGCGTTTTCTTTCTTTGGGAAGAAAAGGCGCGAAATACTTGAGTTTAAAATAATAAATACGGTATACAATTATGGAGGCTTTACCAGAGATTAAAGGTGGATGCATGAGACCGGCAAATTAGCCTCTTACAGTTGCACACCTTCTAATGACAATGCATGCTTTGTCTAACAAAGATTCCCTATCAATTTTCACCTTATATATATATATATATATATATATATATATATATATATATATATATTATATATATATATATATATATATATATATATATATATATATATATATATATATATATATATATATAAAATAATAGTGATCACTAATATATAATATATATATATAATATATATATATATATATATATATATTATATATATATATATTATATTATATATATATATATAATAATACCTATATATATATTATATATATATATACTATATATATATATATATATATATAGATGGAATGACTATTTTTGATTGGTAATTATGGATCTATAACTCTTCTTGCGCTCTAACTTGCTCTCTAACTAGGTCTGAAAAATCATCAGGAAAAGAAATTGCAATATTCTATTTCTTTTCCGTATTATATTGGTTCTGACTTGTGTCAGATTCGTTTCTTCATTAACAGAAAAGAGTTCTGTTTTAACTTCCGCAATGCTTGAAAAAATTTCGTTGATGTTTGCTCGAAAAGCATTCAAAACGAGTATCACATTTTTAACATGATTAAGAGCAATTACTTTCATTAATGATGGAGACTGCAATGTATTACATAATGGAAGGGTGAAGAAGAATAGATCTAAAGTCTTAAATAATCTTATAACCAATTCTTTGGTGATTTACAGATTTCAAACGATTTGAGATTTTATCTTGATCCATCTCAAGCTCCTCTAAAACTTCAATAATTGCTTGAAAAACTTCTCTAAATCGTAACAATCCATCATTACTCTCCACTCACCTTGCTTCGCATTTTGTGTTAATTTTGAACTTTTTGTCCCTGGGAAAACTTTCCTATCTTTTTTATTAAAATTATTGTCTGCCTTGGTGACCAAATGTTTTCAATGTGCCAATAAGTTTCTAATGTGTTGAACTCCACATGAATGTGAAAAGTAATGAACATAAAATGCTGCTGGATATTTATGACAGCTTGAACACATCTATTAACTTTCTTCACTGCCTCTGCAACCATATCGTTGTTGTCCAATCAGAAGTCTCTTTATTTCCAACCTTTGTAGCATTGCCCTCTGCTAGATATTCTCCTTTTTGTGTCTTGGCAACATTCACTAAAGCATAAGAATTCTATCTTCACGCAAACCATAAATACTGTTTTTTCTTTTTTATTTTCAATTATATATTACCTTCATAATATTAGTGGAGTCGCTTACCGGTTAATTAGTTACTTTTATTTTTAATAAATAAAAATTAAGAGATTCCATTCATAAAAAATTTTGATAGTTAAATAATTTGGGGGGATTCAGATCCCTCAAACCCCCTGGCTGCGGCCTTATATATATATATATATATATATTATATATATATATAGCTATATATATATATATAATATATATTATATATATATATATATATAGTATATAATATAATATAAATATATATATTTATATAATTATATAAGTATATATAAATACAAGCTGTTTTCCTTGCTGAATTATTATTTACACTAAGCACTTACCTCGTAAGTTGTTAAACAAGAACATATAAGTAATAGTTTGCACTTAAAGATTTTTTACGTTTGCTTTCAAAACAATGTAAAACTGATTGTACGTTTAAGTTTGAACATCTGTTTTCAACATCATTTATTATTATTATGTATATTATTATTATTATTATTATTATTATATTATTATTATTATTATTAATTATTATTATTATATTATTTATTATTATTATTGCCATTAAGCAATATCTATCTAAAGTCTATTATCTATCTATCTATCTATCTATCTATCTATCTATCTATCTAAACGCCTACCTACCAACCTACCTCCCTATCTATCTATCTATCTATCTATCTAATCTATCTATCATCTATCTATCTATCTATATAATAAGAAGATAAATGTGAGCAAGAAATGGATTTAGATATTACATGCTCATAAGAAGATATGACGATAGGACTTAGAAGAGATTCCTGCAACACCTTCAACGAAACAATACCATTCCAATTCTCTTTTAAATAATCAATCTTCCTTTAACTTAATCTAAAATTGAATCTTCGAGTCTTTCTGAAACTCCTTTTTGGCATAAAAAAAAGCTACACATCTTTTTAAACAACCCTCCCCCCCCCAAAAAAAAAAAAAGAAAAACAGTTTTGCGCCCGAAAAAGAAGTGTCACTTCTGTTGGACTGATCCTTTGAACACGCTTTGGTTAGTCATCAGTAATTACGGAAATGGACTAAAACTGAAAATTACAAGCTGGAACTGTGCTTTAAATGAAAAACTAGATAAGATCTTTACGAATTTAAGTAAAAGAGAGTTGTTAAATAAGGAATTTTTTACTTCTACGAGAATTATCACAGTAAAAATATTAGATAAATGAATGCCGTAATGCATTTTTACGCTTTCGTACAAACAGATATCCCCTTTTTAGCAACATTGACAATATGTGTGTTTCATGCCACCAGTGTAAAGACAAGCGAGTGGTCCTTGTACCAGAGTGCTTGGGTGTAAATTCAAGAGCAGTAAACGTCGCAAAACTAGTACAGTTTTCAAAGGTATGCGAAATTATAGCTAACCAAATGCATGAAAGAGTCAGTGATCATAGAATTTTCCATGTTTCCATTCCTTTTATCTTTAACATAGTCAAGATATTCAACATATCAAACGTGTTCTTCGTGTGAAACGAAAACGAAAGAAAATTAAAACTTGAAAATCTGTATTGTATTGAAGTGTCGTGTTCAGCAAGCCTAAAAATCAAACTGCGCGCGAACAAATGTTCCCTGAACTTTCTACTTCAATGCTGCCAACCTCAAGTAAACTTTTCTCGGGAGAGAATCGGGTTTGATACTTCTCCGACATACCTCATATATATATTTATATTTTATATATATATATATAATATATATATATATATATATAATATATAATATTATGATATATATATAATATATAATTTTATATATAAAGTAATATATATAATATATATTATATATATATATATATAAGTTATACTATATATATATATAATCAGAGGTGGGTCGCAAATTTTAACTTTAGAGCGCAACAGTGAAAAACTTAGTATGCAGAGCGTAAAGCGCACAGTTTTCAAAAAAATTTGCTAAAAAAAAAAAAAAACAAAAATTTCTGTTAAAATAAAATTAAAAAAAAAAAAAAAAAAAAACTCAAATTTAAGGAAGCGGTAAATATATTATTATTATTAATTAAATAAAATAATAAATAAAAATTATATATATTATATATATAATTATAGATATATATATATATATAATATATATTATTATGTATATATATAATACAACTCATGTACGTAAAGATGAATTATTTAATTTTAAATTTTAATTGAAAGATGAAAATATATATATATATAACAAAAAATGATAAAGATTTTAATCTTATTCAATTATTTGTGATTCTTCCTCCTCGCTCTCCTCTTGCTTTCTGAATAGGGTCATATTCCTTTCATAAAGATAAATTTTCAAAATATGCTGGATGCATGGCTGCCCTTTTTGTTCTTAAAATGTGATAGCCTTGACTAACATACCTCTGCACGGCCGCGTAAGCTGGTAATGGGGTACAATACTAATAAACAGTCCACCAAGACCTGGTATTACACTACAGATAACAGGTTCCTAGTGAGAGGGGTACTGTAGTGAACAATTTACTGCAGCCAAGCTATCCAAGGTTTGTCCCAACTTCTCCTCCAGAGGCGTCTGCTGGATATATGGGGCCTTCAGTTTCTGAAATATTTTGAAATGGTATCAAGAACTCAAATCTTTTTTAAGTTTAATTTGAACATTATGTCAGTGCATTGTGAATATATATGTAATGTATAAATATGTATATAATAAATATATATATATATATAATATCAATATATATATATATTATATTAATTTATATATATATATATATATATATATATATATATATATATATACTTAATATATATATATATATATATATAGGACTTTTTACTTCTCACGACATTTATATTTTCTCGACAAATGAATGCATTCGGACAAAAAATCAGCTTTAACCTAAGTTAAAAATAAGAAATGTTCTTACGAAATAAATAATTCAATTTATTTTGTGAAGTACAAAAAAGTTACAAATTTAAGAAAAACAATTCTTTTGAACATTTATTGAGAGAAAATATACCTTATAATAATAATTAAATAGTAGTTAAAATTAAATAGTTTTAAATTCAGATATACATTTTAATATACTTTTAAATAAATCCTGACCTTGAAAAGGTACCGGGAAAAGGAATACATTGCTGGGATGCTGGTCTAATTTTTGTGCGGAAAATGTATAAAAAAAAAAAAAAAAAAAAAAAAAAAAACTACAATACTACAGGGAAAAATATACATTTATGGAAATCCTGGTAAAATGTAGTTACGGAAAATGTAAAAAATAAAAAGATACAGCTTTTGGCAAAATCATTTGTGTAATAATCCTATTGCCATAGATCTCCAATACAATTTGAGACCTTTATTGTTACTCGTTAAAATAACTAGACTTTCTATTAAATTTTGGCTTTTTTTTTTAACTAAACGAATACCACAAGATAACGCACTGATGGCAGGAGTCGGGGTCCTTCGCGGCCTTCCGCGAACTACGGGGTAGGACTATATCCCCCCCCCGGGAGGGTCTCCGGAACCCCGCTCTTTTGGTATTTGGTGTCGCGGGGGTTCCTCCGCCTCCCTACGGGTATGGAAAAGGGGCGTCCCCTGTTTCCCCGTCGGTCGAGCCCCTGACATTGCGTGTAAACTTTACAAATAATATATAATTTCATACTATGTCCCAGCTCCCCCCCAAAAAAAATAGGCATTTTTGTGTTATATTTTTTTTTTCTTTTTTGACATTTTCCTACTAAAATTTACAAGATTTTCCAAAAATGTGTATTTCTTTTCCCTGTATGCTATTGTAATTTTCGATGATTTGATTTTTTTTTTTTTTTTTTTTTTTTTTTTTTTTTTTTTTTTTTTTCTTAAACAATGCAAAGTGAAATTTTTGCCGACGATTCAAAATGTATTCCTTTTCCCCTGTCAGCTATTGTAAGGTTTTTGAAGATATGGATTGTGTTCTTCTATATATATATAATTATAAAATATAATAATTATATATATACTTATTATATATATCTAATATATATATATATTATATAGTATATATATATATATATATACTATTATATTATATATATATATTATATATATTATACTATTTATATATATATATATATAATATATAAATATATATATAATATATATTATTAGTATCATTTTTAAGCTTCACACTAAAAATTTTTAAAAAATAACTTGTCCGAATGCATAAATGCTTTCATAAAAATAAAATGTCGTGACGAAATAAAAAAGGGCTCTAGATATATATATATATATATATAATATATATTATATATATATATATATTATAATAGTA
>JABUQX010128101.1:17500-22898 GCA_015478945.1 Trachelipus rathkii
TCTAAAAAAAGTTACGAAACTAAATTCCTTATTCATGAAAATGAACTGTAAAATATTGAAAAGGTATTAATTTAAAATTAAAAAAGAAATAAAATTTCAAATAAAAATATCTGTGTAAGTTACTCTACACTCAAGCAGTGGCGTTTGCAGCTATGTGTTTGATTCTAGTGTCAAAGCTAAAGGTTGTTTTTTTTTTTTTTTTTGTTTTTTTTTTTTTACATTGGGAGCATTCAATATTTCCCTTTGTACTCAGCTATTTTCGCCCTCATAATAACCTCCTTCTTGTCTTCTTGACAGAACGCAAAGTACTTTGATAGAATGGGGGCCATAGGTGCTCAAGGTTATCTTGGCTTTGCTTTTTTTTCATGGGAAGTACGCGGCCGCATCACACTCAAATAATTTCAAGAGTTCCCACTTCGACGACTTTTCACGGGTTTGCATTCTTTTCCCTTTAAATACTATTCATATCGTTTTATCGCCATTTAAACACAAAAGCAACTAAAAGGTCTAGATCGCTAACTCAATAAAAACTTAGTAAAGTTGGGCTGTAAGATGAATAATAATAGATAAAATAATTAATTAATAATAATAATAAATAATAATAATAATAAAATAATAATAAAAATAATAATTATTTTATCATAATATATATATATTAATATATATATATAATTATATAATATTATATTATATATATATATATATATTATATATATCTATTTATATATATATATATATATATAATTATATATTATTTATCTATATCGTCCAAAGGTGGGTTTATGTACAATTTGTAATGCCGAGCATGCATTTATTTTCATCCATATATATATATATATATAATACTTATATATATATATATATATATTATAATATATATATATATATATATATATATATTATATTATATATATATATATAATATATATATTATATATATATAAAGGCAAATTATTTAGATAGAGCGCAAATTTGCGCTTTTGCGCTCTTAAAAAAGTTGTTGAACGCAAATGCAAAAGCGCACATTTTTTACTTAAAACGCAAATTGCTCTTTGCGCTTTTGTGCTTATGTCCCAACCTCTGATTATATATATATATATATATAATATAATATATAATATATATTATTATATATATATATATATATATATATATAATAAATATATATATATATAATAAAACAGGGAAAAAAGAAAGAGTTGGCTTTTATTACAGAAAAATGTTTGTTAAGAAAGGAAACAGTAAAATCTAAAGTTATTTAATTGCTCCTATTTTATCTTATAGCTTAATTATTTACATTAATTAATTAAATATTTTTGGTCAACATATATATATATATATATATTATATATATATATATATATATATATATATATTATATATATATATGATATATCTATATATATATATATATATATAATATATGATATATATATATATATTTATATATATATATTATAATATAATAATATATATATATATATATTAATATATAATATATATATATATTATATATTATATATACTATCATATATATATTATATATATATATATTTTTAACATATATCTATATACTATATAATATATATATATATATTATATATCATATATATACTATATATATATATATATATATATATATATATATATATATATAGTATATTATACTATATATATATACTATATATATAATACTATATATATATTATGATAGTATTATATATATACAGAGGTGGGCATTGTTACTCAAAAAAAAGTAGTTCCCGTTATGTTACTCCGTTACTCAAAAAAGTAGTTCCGTTATCGTTATTCCGTTTCTTTGAAAGGAAAAGTAACGAAGTGCCGTCACTCCGTTACTTTTAGCTTATGACTCTGACATTATTACGGTATCTTAGGTAATTTATGGGTTTTGTATATTAAATTTTCAGCATTATCATTTTAATAAAAAACATTCAAAATTTTTTTGATTTCCTGGATTGAGTGACTTAGTCCCTTTACCATCCACGAACTATTTCATTGCACCAGCCAACCTTCCTGCCATTCACAACTATTCCTACTACACTCTGCATCATCCTTCCTTTTCATCCAACATATATATACTAATATTAAACTCAGACACTTGTTTCGGCAGCTGCGCCACCACTAGCACAGGGATTGCCAACTGGCTCAAGTACCGACTGCCCTGGGTCGGGAAGAGTTTTTCTAAGGGTTGATTCATACACGAGGGTCGAAAGGGGGTCGATCAATACCAAAGAGAATGAATTTCCAACAGTATTCAAAATACCATATATAAATTATATATATATATATATAATATATATTATATATATATTATATAAATATATATATTATATTAATATATATATATATATATATATATTATATAATATAATTATAATATATATATATAATATATATTATATAGTTCTAAATCATTATTTAATTTGCACAGAAATCAACATTCTCCAAATTGGAACTGTTCAAGACACTTTTTAGATTGTATTTTAATATTTTACTTTCATGTGATAAATTTTCAAAAAAAAAACAGGTTATATTACTTGTGGACTTTATGTGCAGTGATAGTAATATAGGCAAAGGTTTACTTTCAATGACTCAAGGACTCCATAATTTTTGATCGAGTGATTCGTCGCCTGTGGAAGTGCTCAATGTCATAGGTGATCGCATGAAGTCAGAGGAACTATTGACGAGTGTGCTTATTTTAATTTTTTTTTTAAATTAATTTATGTATTTAATATAATACATATCTATGACAATTGACAAGTTTAAAATAATACAAAAGCCGTGGAAGTAAAATAAAGGAATTAACTCAAGCCTTATCCTAACTTGACTTAGAGGCCAACAAAAGTCAAACCGAACATATTCCTGTACCGGCTTTAAGTTCAGGTTATGAATAAAGCCTTGGTAAATTCCTGTTACATTAACTACAGGCTTTATATAATATATATATATATATATATATATATATATATATATATATATATATATATAATATATAATATATAATATATATTATATATATATAATATATATAATATATATATATAATATATATATATTTAATATATATATATAATATATATATATATATATATATACTATATATAAATATATATATATAATATATATAATATATATATATATATATATATATAATATATAATATAATATATATATATATATTCACAATATATCCATAATTTTGTTATCATTTTTTAAGATTATATAAACAGTGGAAAATAATTACTTTTTCTGTCAATGTTATTGAGTAGCATTCATAAGGATATGGAAAGATTAAATTCTTTTCGTTGGGTATTATATAGGTCCGCCTATTGCTTAATCAGAAATCAAAAATGATTCGATGTTTTCTTATTAAAATTAATTGAACCCTAAGGGGTCGATAAAAGGCAAATATCACTGACGGGTGACGAGATAAAAAGTTTGGCGACACCTGGATTAATTTTAGACAAAACTTCACCGAGGACTGTTCCTCAAACCGATAACTTTACTCTGATCTACGTTTACTTCAACCTCCTTACACAATCCTGCCAATCTATCTACCAATCTCTCAACTCTCTCAGATTACGCTACTAAAAAAACACATCATCGCATATATAGGTAGGGCAACCTGCACTTCTCTCCATCTCCATCATTCTAACACCATCCCCTGCACCCCCACCTCTAATTCTTCATAACCCATCCCATATACAAATTCAATAACCAAGAGACATAGCAATCCCTGCCTACTCCGTATTAATTTATAACAATCATTTCAACTCCATTTATCTTACATCATCCTCACTATCGCATACACACTTTGGATTCCGTCAGAAGCTTAACCACCAACACCATATCTTCAATAACACCTGCCATACGAGCTTCCTAATAATCATATCATGCGCTCGTTGCAAATTAATCAAAAAACCTAAATACAATTTAGCTTCTCTCACTCCGTTTTCTCATTCATTTTTGTTTCATGTAAAGATTTTGATCCACGCATCCTCAGCCTCTTCTAAACGCAACTTTGTTCTTCACAATCAAGATCTTCAGTCACTCGCCGCATTCTTTCGACCAAAATACCAAATATATATCTTCCCTACTTCACTTAATAAACTAATTCCACTATAATTTCTACAGTTAACCTTACCCTTATATAAGGGTGCTAATATTGCTCTCCTACAATCCCTTCGGAACTATACCCCTCCCATAAACGCTTTTGTTACACACTTTCCAAACCAACAATCACCATCTCGCCTCCGTCTTGATCATTTCACCAAAAATTTCATCTATATACCTGCAGATTACCATTCTTCAACTTTCTCTCTCTACCCATACCTCCCCTTACTAATGACCTATCCCCAAAATACCTATTCCTTCTGCACCATTCAAACCCACACACATTTCACTCACCGTCCTTCATTACTGCCATGCCTAGCAGATTTTCAGAAATGTCCAACCACACTCTAGTCACCATTCATTTCATCAGTTGCAAAATGACCATCCGTTCCATATTTATTTCAATGCAGATTCCCCTTGATTCCTTAATATATAATAATCTATATATATAATATATAGTTATATATATTATATATTATATAATATATATATATATATATTAAATTATATGATATATATATATATAATGCATATTAATATTTTTGTATTTAATGGAAGGGAATATTATAGATGTTGACTCCAGAAACGCAAATAAAAAATGTAACGTAATTTCAATGATTTGAGGTTAAATACATTTGAAATGCTGGATTTTCAAATGTAAGTTTAATTAATATTAACAAAGTAAAAAGAAATATATATTATTTTGTGCTTCACACCTATAGTCTTATAGAAAGTGAGTAAGCTTAGGCACCGGGCTAGGCTATTATGAATTGATGATGTACGTAAAGTTGGTAGGAGACCCATGATAATAATACATTGATATTATTATTTATCTATGTTTTATTTTTTTATCCGGGGTGCCTTCGGCCCCCCCCTCTATATCATCCCAGCATACGTCCCCCGCAGAGTCGGGGTCCCGGTTCCGCTTATGCTCGCGGTGCGTGGTTTGAGTTTTTTTTTAAAATAAAATCTCCCATAAATTATACATAATAATCGGATAAATAAGAATATAAATAAAGAAAGTAGAAAATAAGAATTCTCATTAAAAGTTAGAATATAACAAGAATAATAATAAGGAAAAAGAAATAAACAATTATAATAATAATAATAATAATAATAAAATAATAATATATAATCATCTTTCGTTAATTTCTAAAAAATGTCATAATTACTAGAAATGTTATAAAAAAATTCCCTAAAAATATGTAAAATCATAGATAATATCTGCAAATAACGCTAATATATAAATTGCACAATAAAAGAA
>JABUQX010128102.1:0-15000 GCA_015478945.1 Trachelipus rathkii
TTCTAAAATGGTATGGTTGCGTGGAATATTGCACAGAGTGGATAGATGATGGGTTGATGTTTTGAAGGATTAAAATTAACTCTAATATCTCTGACCAAGTTAGAAGTCTTGAAAAATCAGAAGTCAGTTTCCCCCAAACCCGTCGCTCTTGCATCAGATATTTGCTGCATGACGAACAACTTTTCGAAGTGAAGGGATAAATATAAGGTTGAATCATTGGCCATAGACAGGATACAGTAAAAGAAGGTCTTTGGTGAACATTACAAAGAAGGTGAGCTGAGGGTTATATTGAGGAGAACCCTTATAAATAGATTTTATGAAAGAGTGTTAGTCGTTCGCATTAATTGCCGTACTTCGATTGGAAAGAAAATCTGAGGATATATTGCAGAGAGAAGGATAAATATCGGAAACTAAAGTTTTGTGTTCGAGCTTAAATTAAGAAAGTTCATTACTGAACCATTTTGGAGAAATTAACTAATGCTTGAAGAACTAAGATGTTTCCAATTCTTCCGATTTAAGGAAGATTAAAAATTTAAAAAAAAAACAGAGGTTACAGTAGTAATGTAATAATAGTGGGATAGCAAGAGAGTTGAGACTGACTGGGTTTCACTTTTTGGCAAGTGAAAAAAAAAAAAAAAAAAAAAAAAAAAAAAGACTAGAAAAAGTTTATTTAAGGCATGGTGAAAGATGGGAAGAACAAGTTTTATAACTATGGGAGGTAAACCGTGAAGAACAATACCCTCCATTGCATAAAGCAAATAGATAGCAGAAACAACGTTTAGAAGATTACGATATAAGGCAAAAATAAATTGTGAGAAGACGTAGAAAACAGAATAGTGCCTCCAGAATAGAGGCAAATTTCTGGCAAAGATTTCAATTTTAACAAAAGACAAGACAGCCGGAAAGACATGGAAAGAAATAAGAGAAGAAGAAAGAGGAAGAAGAGAAGTTAGAGTCAACATTTTTATCAGTGTCGGAATAATCGAGAAGAAGAAGAGCCAGAGGACTAATTACATTTCCCATGGAGAAAGGAGCTATGGCGAAAAGTAGAATTTACGTGACCCAGAAAAATATAACCAGTATATTTGACGCTACTGTGGCTCAATCGCATGTCAAAGGCACTGGTTTGATCCCTAGTCCGGATACTAGGTAGAAATTACCTAGAGAAGTTCCCCTCCTAGAATAGGGCTATGCCCGTGAGGTGTCAACTTTTAAAGTGAAAAAAATGAGTTTCTGGAGTTTGAGGTCGACGTTAATTTCTGAAGCCAGCGCCATTAAACAAATATTATGAAACCAGAATTAAACAAAGGCTTAAGAGTCTTACTGGAATAGAGAAAAAGTAGAATGCACAATTCCAAGCTTGAGATAATCACCGCAGTTGTGTCCCTTGCATACTACTATGAGGCCCTGTCTTTGAAGATAAAAAAAAAGAAACATAATCACAAGTTAGAACATTTTTTGAGCACCAAAATGCTAAAACTATTTCCTCCCTCGTCAAAGGCTCGTTCTGCTCCTGTTCTTGCTCCTGGGAAGGTCCAAGGAATAGATCTCTTCTTCTATCATAGTTTGGGGTGTTTGTGGCGTTCGCTGTCAGGCTTGGTGGATTGGTTGACACCTTGGCTAGTGTTGGAGTCGCGCGTCTGAGACTATGCTGATTGGGACAATTTGGTTTTTGGACCTCTGATTTTCATTGGATTCCTTTTTATTTCATCCCAATAGGCGGGAAATGTGGGTCGGAATTCCATGAACATTAACGAGGCACAAGGGTACATTTTTTCTCTATAAAAACAAGTCGGCTTTACTATCGCAATAATTTTCTGACAACAATTGCGGTCCTACTTCTTATCTCTCTTGGAGTTACTCTTTCACACCTACTTGACGTTCCTGTGACTTTTTCCAAATATTTATCTCTCTCGACTGTCCTTCCTCATCTGCCTCTAGACCTGATAGAAACACATGTGTTTGATTGTTCCGACAGGTTTTTGATTGTTCTCCTATCATGTTCTCTCTCTCTCTTCTTCTCTCATCTAATTCCTTATATGCACGCTCAATTTCCACGCTTCTTCATATGACACTGCTATTAGAGTGTATGTGCAAGTAATTGCTAGCCTATCTAACGCACTAATTTTCTGCCTTCCGTGTCTTGACTACTTAATTAAGTTAATTAGAGTTACTTTATAAAATTTATTTCTCAGCGATCTGTGTTGTCTTGGTATTTGCTACGCTGACTTAATGTGACTAAGGTTTGGCACCCAGTGAAAATGGATACAAAAATTAACACTACATCATTTTGTCCGACGCTAGACTCAAATCTTATTTTATACGTATCAGGAATGACTCCATTAAGTAGAAATCCATTTTTCTTTCCTTATTCCGATTATAAATTCTCGAAAAATTTTCTACATGTTTTAGAGAATTGTTAGTCTTTATATTTCCCACAATGTCTCCACCTTCACCAAAGCTACAATCGCGTTCTTGCGGGCTGCGTTCAATTAGGGTTGTCATTACCCTGGCGTTCTCAGGGCGGGGAATACACATGGGCAGTAAACGGTTGCCACCCTCTCATCATAATTCTTTAATCGGTCCACTATTCTCTCTACTATTACACTGGTACTTTCCAAAGAAATTCAATCTAAATTATAGTATTTATTTTGTCAGATAGTAGATCCCTGCAAACTGCTCTTATAAACACACCGTTTTCTACATCTTATAGTATCCATGTCTTTTGCAGAGATGAACTACTGAGACTCATTTATAATATTTCTTACATTACCTCGATTTGTGCATGCCTTCCTGAAATATTTCTCACTTCTTTTTTCTCTCTCTTATCTCTATTTCCTGATTTGTTTTCCTCTTTCAGCTTGGCTCTTCTGTTGTGTGCATCCTCCAAGTCTAGTACTTCTTTTTGTGTGCTCTGTTGATCTTGGTGTACCATCATATCCGTCATCTTTGCAACACGCCTTTTCGATTATGCATAGTCTGTAACCACACAAAAGTATGAGATCGGCATTTATAAACTTTCTCTCTCTATCGGCACACTCCCTTAAGAGGCACTACTATGCTTTCTGTAGACCATGTTTCCTATGAGTCTGGGCAGCCACAGACTGGTGTGTGGTACGTGACTGTGTGATTGTCTGATGTGTATCTTCATGGTGAGGTGCAGAAGCATGAAAGAAAATAGAGGAAGATGTGAAATTATATGAGTACTGCCATCTTTTCGTGCTGTGGAGATGGAAAGTCCTCTCGTATTAGGGACATAAGAATGGTGAGTTACATCTCCCTCATTCTCTTCTATGTGTTGCCATTCAACTTACAGCTTTACTCACATATTCTTGTTATCTTAAAATTTCCTGTCTATCCTCTCCGTCCATTGTCATTGGTACCATTCTATCCATTTAATCATTTATCTACTCACTTCAGTGGATTCTAGCCTCCTTCATTAATAATCATCTGGTGCAATTGTCTCAACCACTTTCCCAGCTGTCTTGTCGTTGTATTCCATGAGCGATAGACTTTCTACCAATACTAACTACCACTACATGGAGTACAAGGGTGCGCCCCTTGGATGAAAACATACCCTCTTATTAATCTGCCTCCGTCTACACTCATTTGGACTAATTGGCTGCGCATTGATAAATATGCAGTAAATGTGCTTTCCATATACTGCTGGACTCCCTAATATTCAAGTTCCTCACCTTTCTTTCTCTACATTCACTCGACATATTTGTGTGAGATAACCTTCAAATCTTATCTTTCTCTTTTTATCATAACCTCTACTCGCATCTTGTATAATCTTACCATCTATAAAAAAATCTTTCCCAACTTCCTCTGATTTGTCCCCTCTAATTTGTGCGTGGGATATATATAATACTTACTATATCAGTAAACTTATATTAGTGGGCCATCTTTCAACTTTGCACACTTTTCTAGGTTAGCTGATTGACAAATCCACCGACCCACACCCCCTACTTCCGAATTTATAAAGAAAATTTTTTGGTAATATCAATACTCTATATCTTAATAAACTCCACTCCCCCTCTAATTCCATCGCACCCTTACAAAAAGAACCTCAAATTTTGAGGTAAAGCGGGCTCCCTGCAATAGCACAAACTCAGCCTTATTTGCCCCTAGCATAAAATTATTTTTTCTTGCGTGGAGAGGTGTTGTGGCCATGCCATATTCTATTCGTCTGTATCTTCTTCAAAAACGTCGGATCACCTTATGAGAGATTCGTCAAACACCTTAGGATCTGCGTCGGAAATTCAATATTTATTTCAAGTATCCTATGTGCATTTATAAATGTTGGAATTAATAATGCATGTCCGTTTAATCCCGAGCTCAAAACGAGCCTCTATATATGATTGAAAAAAATCCTGAGTGAACCTCAGTTTTTCTCAAAGTATGAATGTTACGAGGTCAATCCATAAAAAAATAAAATCTTCCTCGTTTAGAACCTTACCGCCACGCATACGGTACATTCAATTATTTGAACTTTTATATTTTAATGGCACTTTTTTACTTAAAACTGTATGTATGGTCAGTCTATTTTCTGGGAGTATATTCCTATTTTCTTGTTAATCATATACCTTACATAAGACATATATATAATTGTCTCGATATTATTATAAATTGAGGATTTAAATAACCCTCTTCTATTCCTTGAACTCAAAAAAAGGGTTCTCGTAAAAAATAATTTTTAATTTATTGAGAATAAATTTATAATATATATATATTTTCATACAAATCATTCCATTTCAGTACATCTAATCGCCCGGTAATGATCTTCCCGTAAGAAACATTTATCCTATTACTGGTTTGAGGATATATATATTTTAGCATTGAAGAAATTTTGAATAGTGCCGAGTAAACTCGAAAAGCTGTCTACTATTTCTTTGAAACTTTACTATTTACTGTGACTTATTATTTTTATTTTTTTAATTTTATTATATTTATTGTATATTGATTAATCATTCTTACTATTAATCATGCTTTTCTATATTCCTCTCAATCTTAATTCCTTACTTTCATATTTATTATATCACTTACCTTCTGGGCAAACCATCTTTCTTGAATATCTTATTTATCTAGGAGTTGATAATTATAAGTCAGAATACATATTAGATGGTAACGCCTGACGCTCTCTTTACCCTCTGAGTGTCAGCCAATTAGAGGATCACTCGGGCATAAACTCTCCATGAGGTTCGTGATCTTGATTCAATTATACCACCCATTCCTTCACTTTTAAATACTTTCCTAACATTGGTTTTCATTGCACGGAATCAACTCCTATTAAATGGATCTGTCTGATACGATACCATCACATATAACAGGGAATTGTCTCTAACAGACAAGAATCGACTCCAGACGTCTGTACATTGTTTTAAGAGAAGATGGTACTATCATCCTTTGGTACGTCGTAACTAAAAGCTGTGCCAATCGAGGCTGCTGGCTCTCGGTCTTCGAGTAAATAAAATCTAATTTTGGCTCCTTCAGAGCAAGGTTATTTCACCCTACTGGCTGAAGAGAGACCGTCAAGTTCGTTCCAAGGTATGAATGTGTACTTAAACCCAGAGAAAATAATGCGCCAGTGCGAGGCCATACAGAACCTTATTCAAAGGACAGGGTCATCTAAGAATATCAGGAATAGACACAGAATGGTTAGGTTCCTCTCCCGCAATATCCATTAATAATTTGTCAAGGCTATCTAATCAAGGAACTGGGAGTTTCTCCTATATTAACTTATGAGCTTCGTTAAGTTAAAATACCTCATATATTTTGATTTTGAACTATTAGTCTAAGATAGCTTGCAATACATATTTTGTTATATCTTGTTGACAGAATATAAAGTCCAATTGAAAGCGCCGATAATTCTTTCTTTGTAAACTTATTGAATCGAGAAGTTGCCATCACATCCGCAGCCAATTTAATTAAGAATGAATGTCATTTGGTGGAAATGAATAGTTTATATATGTTGGCAGGTATTGACCGTAAATGGTTGCATGCGTTAATCAAATGATATAGGATAATACAAATCATAAATGGCAATGTCTATAATCCACCACAATGGATACCTGAAGTTTTAATATAATTTAATTAATCATTTCGCACCATACTTATACATAATGAGCTAATATTTAATAATTATCTTCTACTTATTAGGTGGTATAGAGTAGTTATTTTTTATTCACAATGATTTACTTTAAAATTACCTGATACCTTCCACTATACTATATTAATGACCATACAGTATGAATATATAATTATAATACTTTGGTCTAACTTTTAAATTTTTTTATTTTATAACGTCTTTTTTACTTTTAATCTAATATAACTGTCTAATAGTATACTTACTTCTACAGGCCCAAGTGCTTTAAACTTCTACTTAAGGTGATAGAAGTAGTTTTCGCAGTGAGTCTAATGCCCTTCTGTCGTACTGCAAGTATGTTTACCGAGAAGTTATTAATTACCTTTAGCATTCTTAAAGTAGTTTTGAGTGCTTCTACATTGGGTGGTAGAAGCATCCTAAACTGTCAGTTTCAAGTAGTTATGCAGTTGAGTGTGAAACATGTAAAAAGAACAGATGAATTAGTGAGAGATCGGCAAGAGATTCAAAGTCGTGTGGTAGAAATATAGGGAGGCTCTAAATTAGTAACAGCAGAACAAGCAAAGTTGTTGCCCCCATAAGTTCAACATTCGCTTTCTGATGGAAATTGAAAAAGACACAGTAAATGGGAACAGGATAGGGTTTAATATAACACCATAAACAAAGTTTATGAATTTTAATTAAGAACAGGAATGAGGTGAGGAGAGGTATGTTCAACGAATTGGATATTGAAGTTCAAACTGCGAATGCAACAGAAATTTGTGTTAATGGCTTTGTTTACAAACGAACTATAATCATCTTTTAATACAGAATATCAACCTTACCCATTCTTTTATGAAAGGTACATGCCCCAATCATATCAATGGAGAGAGAAACAGTTCATTACAATAAGTTGTCTGTCTCTTAGTGACACTAATCAAATCACCACGGTATGTCAGTCCAAAGTTGGTAATGGATGAAGGGCAATCTTTAAATGACTCTCAACTTCGTCCTCGGGAATCCCCAAGAAAACATGGTTTTCCACCATTATTAAAATTATGAAAGAAAGTGTATGTAAGGTTTAATTCGTGAAATTTGGCGAAGGAAGTACATATTAAACATATTTAGAGTATTTTTAATGTAAAGTTAGGTTGAAAGCACTCTGGATATGTCCATTACTGTGGATATTGAGGCACAAAATAATTGGTATCGGACCTTTAAAATATTATGGGTAGGTGTTATCTTAGTCAATAATAAAATACCACTCCAGCCCATAATATCTAACACTTTCCAATCGTTCGTTAGGTTATTATTCGTGATTATATAACTATTCGCCTCACACACTACCACACACATCAACACAACACACAACTCATTAATATTATATATATATATATATTATATATAATATTAATATAATTATATATATATTAATATATATTAATATAATATTATATATATATATATAATTAATATATATAGTATATAATATATTATATTATTTAATATATTATAATATATATATACTATATATATAGTTATTAATATTTAAATATATTATATAATTTTTATAGTATATTAATATAATATAATACTATATATATAATAATATATATATATATATATAATATATTATTTATTATATATTAATAATATATATATGTAGGTTATATATAGATAATCTATAAATGAAGTTTACCTAACGCTAAATAAATGATATTACTACGAAAACACATAAGATAGATACAAAAAACTGATAACCATATATCGGATATAAATCTAAAGCGTAATGAAAATTTGTATGGAAAATGCAAAAAAAAAAATTTTACTTTTTTTTATTTATTATTTTTTTTTAACTATCTCTTCAAATAACTAAGAATTTAAACGGTACATTACAGAAAACCTAAAATAACCTATTTAGAATCAGCGTGTATAAATAATGTATATTTTAATAAAATATATTATATTTATATATATATATTTTTTTTTTTAACTAAATGAATACTCAAGGGGGGTAAACCGCAAGATGCAAAGAGTCGGGGGTCTCCTCGCCTCGTATAATCTGGGGGTTCGAACGGGGTAGGACTATTATATCCCTCAACCCTACTCCGTAGGAGGATCTGCCGGAACGTATCACTAGCTCATTGGTATTGTGGTGTCGCGGAGGTTCCTTCCAGACCCCTCAGCCCATACTAGTAGGGTATAATGGAAAATACGGATCCCTCCTCCCTCTGTTATACCCAAACTCCTACTTAGTTCAGGCTCGTAGCCCACCTAAGAAGAAAATTTAAATTCAAGCATGATTTCCATGAATTAGTGATCAGTTTTCTAGGAATACAAATATTTCGGAAATTTTCAAGATTAATGAAAAACTAAAAATAAAAAAAATAATTTAATAAATAATTAAATTATTTTTATTGTTAATTATTTTATTTTGTGATAATTTCATTTAGCTTAATACCATAAATATATGTTTTATAATCAAAGTATTATTTATCCTTTAATTGTAGCCTATATTACTTAGTTTTCGAAGTAATAATCATTATGTCGAGTGAATAACTTTCTTTTAAGTATAGTGACACTTATATATATATATATATTTAATCATATATTTTTAATTATATATATTATTATTATATTATATATAAATATATACTTATATTAATAGTGATATATATATATATGGGTTTGAAAGAGAAATTATAGTAAAATTAAGAAGAAAATATGACCATGCCCAGTAATTTTAGGAAGAAGAACAAATGTTTACGGTCTTTCCACGCATATTTATCAATAGAAGGAAACATGAATACAATTATATTTAGGAGTGTACATGTAAAAATTATTAAGTATGGTTAATAAATATACTATCTCCCAAATTAAATAAAGGCCTCAATTAGTCATAATGGTAGATATATATATAGCGCTGGCCCAGATATAGTATATTATCAAAATAATACTTTATCTAACATAGGTAGCAAGCTATTATAACAGCAAGAAGTTATTTGAACAAGATAGCTAAAAGTTTGGTATTGCATTTATATTATATAGATCGATGATATTTATAGCAGAATTATGTCCAGGAAATAAAAATTAATCCTACAATGAAAAGTTAGAATAAACTAAGAGATGGAATAATTACTGAGAGAGCTTTACTATAATACATGAGAAAAGCGATTAAGAATAAGAGAAGAGGTTAGAGTGAAGATTATATTGAATAAAATGATACAAGGAACGCTGTATTTGATACTTTATATTGGATATATTATATCTAAAACTATATTATAGCTACATTAAAGGACCCAAATGGTTGAGTGTTTACTTGGAATGTGATATTGAGTAATGATATAGTAGGGTAGAAATACTCACATAATAATGTAGATGTATGATTGCGTGTATTAATAACCTATATACACCAAATATCAAATATATATGTGATGTTATTGCTAATATTATGGAGGTGTGGCGTAGTACCAGGGGGGAGGCTAGGGGGACCACATGGCCCCCTCGAATTTAATTTATACGTAACACACATAGAGAGTCAGGTCTTTAGTAATCACTAGTGCGCGTTGTTATCATGATGTCAAAATCCAGAAGGTGTAAGAATTTATATCGTCAATAATGGATGGGCAATTAGAGAAAATTATAAATAGCATTTTACACTAATACTATAATAATATAATATAGGTAAGAAATTTAATTGTAATATATCATTTATAATTATAATACTTATATATAATAACAACGTGGAATTTATATGAGGTGGATAATAAATTATGCAATACAACTATATATATATTATATATGATTATCAATACTATATCTAGATAGATTCAAGTCACATAATATAATTCCATAATTGAAGGTAAAGTACATACTAGTAACTAGTAAATAAAAATTTAATTACATACAGAGGTAAACAAAAACGATTTTTAATCACTTAGGGCCACCTCCCATCACACGATAAATATACATTAGACTGGGTAACGCCACTTTATGCACTATAGTTAAAGCTTTATGGATAATTAAACCTGAATAATAGGGCACTATATATTCCTATTTTTAATATCATTAAATACATTAGTTTATAGTATAAAATAATACCTTATTTAAAATACTATACAACCCAACACTAGATATATATATTGATATGTATTTTGAAAACTTTAAAAAATATATTTTTCAAGAAATAATAATATAGAGTTACTGCATATTTAAGTTAATAATACTAAAGAATGCCCTAGTACATTATTGATCTTTTTAATTATCACCATACTATGGGTATCAAATTGATCAATATATAGTATTATACATAATTACAGGATTTTTTTGTTTGTATATATATTTATAAGTTATAGAATAAGAAATAGCGTAGTTTCTAATCAATACAAACAGTGAAAGTTATTTTGTTGATTAATAGTTGATTATTTAGAGAATGATTATATTAAACTTTTAAGACAAAGAAATCTATCAAGTAAATGAATAAAATAGAGTCTATATATTTGGCCGTTTGTCAAAAGGTATTTAAAGTATTTTGAGTTGAAAAGAGACGGCCAAACACATGACTCAATTCGCACATTCTCCACATTATCTCAAAAAGCTTAACAAAGTATCGATTTCCAAATATATACATTGAGATGAGAATGAGCGTAAATGAGTCGATTGTGGTTGGAATCCTTAGAGCAAACTATTAATTGCGGAACCACTGTAATATAAATATAAATAATCAATAATAAAAAAAAAAATATAAAAAAAAGGAAGTACTTCATATTCTCAAAAACTACACTACATAGCTACAAGCGAAAGGATGGATGAACGTTTGTGTTGGATTTATCCTTTTGCTATTTAGAGGACACTATAGTTTAGTTAGGCGGAAACATTGTAAAAGAATAGAAAAATAAATAAATAAAATCCGAGAGAATTAACGATAGTACGTGCAGCAGAAGATGAAATATTTTCTGGGATGGAGCAGATGAAATATTTTCTGGGGTGGAACCGGAGATGAATTTTTTTCTGGAGTGAAGGTAATTAGGCAGGAGATGAAATGTTTTTGGGGTGGAATTGGAGAGGAAAGGGGAACACAGGGGGGGATCAGATAGGACGTTTCCCATCACTGCCCGTAGGGGCCGAAGTGTTGGTCGTTGATTGTGTAACCCCCGCTGAACACCCAAAACCGAAAGAAGCGGGAGGGGTTGCCGGAGACCCTCACGGAAACGGTATTGAGGATAGCCCGGGGAATTAGTCATGGAACTCGATAGTTCCCACTGCACGGAAGTGCCGAATTTGCACGACACCCAAAGACTCCTGCCAGATTCGAGTGCGGGTATAGGAGGAAAGGCCACTGTTGGGAGTAATTCTTTTAGGAAGGGTATAAAGAAAAAAAGAAAGCAAAATAGAGACAGAATATTCTGTTCAAGAATTAAGGAAACAATGAGTTCTAAAGATAAGAGGTGGAAGAAAACATTCTTTCAGATTATAATAATCCTTAAGTGCCTCTCTACATACTATGATTTACCACTATACGATTATTAGCAATATATATATTACCTTTGGGATTTAATTTTTTTTTACATTTTCTTCTATGGCTATTTAAAGAGTTCTTCCACCTTTCTAAGGATTAACTCAAAAACTGTATATCATTTTCGTCTATGTATTTCCAAGCTATTGAATAGTCTTTTTGACCGATATAATTTTTTTGATTCTTTTGTTTTTTTTTTTTTTTCTTAAAAATATTTTTGTTTGAAAGGTCAATTTAAATCCGCCCTAAAATTGGACGAGCATTCCAACAATGTATTCCTTTTCCCTGTTTCCCTGTGGCTATTGTATTGTTTTCCATAGAAGAATCCCATGGATTGATGATTAGTTTGAATGTAGTGGCTCTAGGGAAATTACAAATTATTTTCACCTAGATATATATAAATCATCATACTGATTATTATATATATTAAATTATACCATGATATCAAGCTAAGATAATAATATATACAATTCACTATTCCAAATATTTACTTTAGCTTTTTGGTAATAAGAGGAATACCAATTAATATATTTTATCAAATTATAATATATATATATGGGTATTATATATATTGAAATGATTATTTATTATTAAGTATAGTTATTGAATTATTTATTTAATATATATATTGTTATTATATTTCCCTTGAATAGAGGAATACAGGTATTATAATATATTATATTACTAAATATGATTTGCTAGTATTAATAGATAATATAGGTGGAATTTATGATAGGTCAGATATTTACTTATAAACTGCCGGGGCTCCATTAATAGAGGCCTAATCACACACATAACTTATAAATACAAACGTTCATTTAGATAGGATATAGAGAAAATTGAGTCGTGATTACAAGTGTTGCCCTAAACTAATAAGAGAATAAAGACATAAAGGCGAGTGATAATTCTTAATGAAGACGACAGTTCTTGAACGTATTTGAGCGTGCTATGCTCAGACTAGTAGAGCAATAAAGGATAACCTTGTTATTCCGTTCACAGTGGTACCCGCTTCCGCACGCTGTGAACAAATTATTGACTCACTTCCGCTTCAATGATTATTAATTTTTTAGCGCATTTGCTTTTAATAAAATCTACTAAAAAATTAGAAGAATATTATTAATTAGGTTTATTTTATTATTTTATTATCCCTTTTATATTCTAATATTTAAATGTTATTATATTTGATTATTATTGATTATTATTACTTATTATTAAATTATTATTAATTATTAATTTAATTATTATATGTGAAATTTTACCATAAAATCTCAAAAAATTTTCATCTATATAACTATATTGCTTTATATTAATATATTATATAGTAATATACATAAGTGGACAGTAATATATATTATATATGATATATTTATAATAATAATTCTATTTAGTAATTAGTATATATAATATAGTAATTAATATTATATAATATAATATTTGATAATATATATACATATAATATTATATTATAGTATATATATATATAATATAGTAACTATCTATATATATTCTATATTATATATAACTATAATATATATATATATGCAAAAGTTCCAGTATAATGATCTGGTTCAGTAAGACTTCATTTTTGGAGCAATTGAGTAGCTCATCTATGTCAATGTGAGTCATGTTATATGTACCCTGAAGGTACGTGAGAAAGATTGACTCAGTCACTTGATCCTATAGGCGCTATTTATTATATTTAGAATATAATGTGCAAAAATTGCTTATTAGGTCGGCGAAGGCTCATTAATCGTAATAAGATTCTTCTTTTTTTATTTAAATAAAATTTCTGAAACACAATGACGTTAATTGTGTAACAAGTTAACAACTGATATTTATACTTGACATAGCTTAAGAATAGTGCTTTATTTATTAAGTTTTATCTTTTTTAAGTTAATTTATGTATTTACATATTTATTTATAATAACGCTGAAAATATGTTTAGCGTTATAAAAATTTAAATACAAACAGGGATCCGTATAATAATAGATTCAATCTAAACAGAATTAGCAAAACTTAATCATAGAGGCCAGCTGTAAAGTCACTTTAGAGATAATTTTTAACTATTAAACGGCCTCTAAGATCGCAATTCAAGGCTATGATAAATTGTTGTTATATTATATTTTCTCTTCAATTTTGAGTTACACGGCCAATTAATATTTATTTATTTTAACATTGCGTGATTAAAATATAATATATAGATGATATTATGAATAAAATCGTATAATAGTATATATATATTCATATAATACTATTATTTAATAATATTATGTTTATAAAACTAGATAATATTATTTGGCTATGATATCAAATATTTAAACATTGAAAGATTTTGTAAACTATTAAGTTAGGTGAGAAATCTTACATATGTTTTTATCCCCTGTGATGAGAAATAATTATAATTGCATATATCCACCAGAGATTAGTTGACTTTTTGAGTCAATGCTTTAATCAACGATAGGCCCATATACGAAACTCCGACGTTATCATCGAATTAGTCAATTTCCTCCGAAAATATGAAGTCCTCAACACGAAACTGGACTTTTTGCATATCATACCTTATTTTTATTTTATTATTTTTAAAGAGGTACTGGATTTGAACCTACGGTTCCAACATAATTAGCTTGTTTACGTGGTAGCCATGACTATAAGAATTTTTCAACGCTAACTGGTTTTCAAACTGTTAGAGGACAACTAGCTTCCGCTAACACTATAAGCATTCCAGACTCACTACGATGAAGCCAAGGTACCAGCGTTTGAGTTATTGCTTGTGATGAGTTTTGGTCTCATCTCGACAGTCTTCTGTTCATTTTTATGTTCAAGATCTTAGATAACATGATTCTAGTGGGGTAGTTTCTATCTATCTCTTGAGGTCCTTCTGTTTTTGCAATGGACCGCGCAGGCGCGTTTGGAATGCTGGAAGAGGTAAATTTCAAAGACCTCCTTTACCCTAATCCTCTAGTAGAAGTGGTACTGGCAGGCATCAAGATAAGATTTGAAACCTTCCTAAAGGACAAAGAATGCCAGCTGTCTTATACCCCGGGTTTCATCTGGGTCTTGTTAGATGTATAATAATACTCAGCGTAGCAGGATAAGAAGGTCATTGAGACGACCGATGAAACCGTCCTGAGAAAGATAATTGAGGAGAAACCAACATTACCAGAGATAAGGATGACGAAAATAACTTCTTCAGTAGCATAACTTAGCCACAGGAGAGCAGGATTCACAGTTCATTCAATCCAAGGTCCAGAACTAAGTGAAGACCTGGTGACTCAAAGGTGTTCTTTACTGACGTCGCATTCTTGCAAGAGAAAATGCTGTTAATCTGTTCATCTAGTAAAACACAGATATCCCATCAAGAGTTGCAGTTGTGCTCCTGGTTTCCTCAAGCAAGAGCAACATA
>JABUQX010128102.1:20000-32831 GCA_015478945.1 Trachelipus rathkii
TATATTTATAAATATATAACTAATTTATATATGATAGTTTATATACTATATATATATTATTATGGATATATTTTTATAATCTTTTATTATACACTATATATATTATATAACTTAATATATTGTACTTACCTTTGATGATTTCCCCTCCAAATCAATAATATATTTTTATATTATAAGTATCAGTAATTATATATATATATCAAGACATAATGATATAGTATGTATACTACATAATATATATATATATATATTTAGTCTGTGAATTGCAGGATCTTCCTTCCCCCAAAATAAATAAATTAGGCATCCTTGCGTCTATAATTCTATTTTCCCGTTTGTTAAACATCACCTCTCTTTCTAGTGACCTAATTTTCTGTTCTTAACTGAACCTTAAATGCTTGAGCGTTCATACAGTGAATTCTATTCTGTTCCATCTTCCTTTCTCTATCCTCATTTAACATATTAAGGCCATTGCTATCGAAAAGTTCAGGTATTTATCACCGCCACATTTTCCTACTTTTCAGTAATGACTTTCTGCTTATCACTTCATTAGCCCATCCTCTCTAATAATGATCACACCACCTCTCTTTATTATGTTAATTATTAAAGAAACTCATGCAAACACGATTAACTGATGGTAGGAGGGTGGCTGAGATGGTCTTCCACACAACTATAGTATCTTCCGAGACACGCATCTCAAACCTTCCCACGTTTTTCGTCCTGAAAATTCTTGATATTTTCTTTTATTGTGATCTTACATGTAAGAATAACTAACTTTAAACTCAGAGGGCCTGATGGAAAGAAAGGGTTATTCTGAATTTGGCCTGCGGCATTAATTGACACCCTTGGATCTAAGTAAGCAAGATTTAAGTGTTGGAAGTTTGAACATCCTTCAGAAATTTTTCATTCTAGCCCTTCGATTATCTCCTCTGTGCATAAGCGATCGTTAGTCCCATATCTGAGGTAGCGTTAAACTCCAAAGGCTTCTTCTTCAAAGGGCTCCAAGTCTAGAGTCTTCTTGATCGCTAATACAACTGCAGCATCACTTACCTCCACCCTTTCTGGAATGTGAAGCAGGGCGATCATCCCAAATGGTCGACAAATAATAAAAAAGTTCTTGGTTTACAGGTAAAAAGGTCATGAGCTGATCATAAAAATTCCTGTACACCCCGCCGCAAGACACGTTAGGTTAGGTTAGGGTTAGGTTTGAATTAGGTTAGGTTAGTTAGATTAGGTTAGGTTAGGTCAGGTTAGGTTAGTTTAGGTTAGTTATTAGTTAAGTTAAGTTTTATTCGACTAGTTAGAGAAACTCTAAACTGTGTTTTTTTTTTTTTTTTTTTTTAAACAAATTAATGATACTATCGCTATAACATTGGGGATACCGCTCTTGAACTCTTGCCTGCAGATGCAAGTCTTTCTCATGGGGTGGGGGAAATGAGAGCACCTGTCATCCCATATGCAGTCTCATCCTTTCATTGTTCGACTTTCTCTCATCCTAGACCTAACCACTATGCCAACAAAGACAAAACTTTTTACTTTTAAAGCCCTGAATACTACTACTTCTAAAAAAATTTCCATTAAGTTTTTAGAATTTAATACTCTAAACACCTTGTAAAAGGGAATATCGGCTTTTAACCTCTGCATTTGAGTTAGATTTTCTAAGGTTCTTTTCGTTACATGGACTCTGTTCCTTGGTCCTATATATATATATGCGAGATAGGCAGCAGGTATAAGAGAGTATGCTATAGTAAGATAGGTGGTATATATATACATAGTATATATATATATATGGCGGTATAAGTTATATAGGTAGAGATATGTGTTATATATATATACAGGTTATATATAAGATGTTAGGGGTACCTGAACTGAAATTTTTCAGTTGGCTGGAGCCGAAATTAGCTGGAACCCCCTCGAAAATCCGCCGGAAAATAGCGAAAGATCCAAGCTGTGAAACAAATGATTCTTGAGGAAAATTTCTCCCCCAAAAAATCCATATTAATGATCCCAAATCACAGGCAATTCTATCAGAAAATAATGAATTATATTGCAGCCATTCACAATCAATGAAGAGCAGGGACATATAACTTATTGCCCATCTTCAACCAAAATATCTTATTTCTCTAGTAGAAAATATTTTGTAGAGAAGATGTTACCAAACTTCATACAGTAAATTGAGATCAGAAGTATTCGAGAATTATCTAAGGCCGATCGGATATCATTTAATACAGATATATGAACAGTTAAATATTTAATTGAGATTTATTTCTTGAAGTACTCACTCATTTTGCTTCAGCGAGTTTGAAAATTCGTTTTGAAAAAATCTTCATTGGTAATATATATATATATAGTTAGAAGAGAAGAACAGTATATATATATATATATATATACATATATATATATATAGATATATATATAGTGTGTATTATAATATATATATATATATATATGCTATAGCATATATATATATATATATATATAAATATATATAATTCTTTGGAAATTAAATTTTATTTCTGTTTTATAAATCATCTTCTATTTTGAGCTCTATGAGTAATCTTTATTTATAAAATACTGAAGGTATGTAATACACTGTGTGTATGAATGCTACACAAGGCTACTATTATATTTTTGTTAAAAGATGGGCTATGGGTTATAAATCCCTTCCAGCAAATTTTTTTCAGAAGTAGATTAGTAATCCCTGGTTCCGGTCAACCGAAACCTGGAAAAATGTCAACTTATCTTGGAATTCCGGTACACCCTAATATAAGGTTATATTATATATATATATATGTATATGTTACAGTTAGTTACATACATATATATTTTTGGGTAGACATAGATATATATATATATATATATATATATATATATATATATATATATATAAATATATATATATATATATATATATATATATATATTGTTGCATGGTACTTTTCTTTCTGAGATCTGCTACTGGGGAATAAAAAACTGAACTTTTCATTAAATTAATTTATATCAGTACAAAATTCCTACATTTATCCATAAAACATGTAATCTAATTCTAATCTATACTAATTAACTTACAATAATAACATTGACATTACAATAATACAGATACTATATACAAAATAAACAATATAACAGGAACCATTTCTCTCAACTCATTGTGAGAGAGGCACATTGAAACCACTACTGAAAACATGCCGAACAACAGGCGAATCATCAGGCGCAAGACACGCCAGCAGCATGGAACCCCTTTGTAGGATTGATTGATTTAATAGATGAGATTTTGATGTCGTAAGACTTTTCAGTGTGTCCTACTGCCAACACCAATATCTTTGCCAGCTTAGAGTTTCGCAATTGCATAGAATGTCTTCTGCCGTTTCTACGCCTGCAGATTGTGTGAAAGCGCTAGAATTATCCACATTCAACTTTTACCATTTTTAAGGTGATATCTGACAAGTCCATGTCCGGTCAAAAGTCTACTTTCCGGTATATATATATATATATATATATATATATTATGAAAGTGTTATATATATATATATATATATATATGTTAAAGGAAGGGATGGTATAAAGAAGAAGTATATAAAGTGAAATAGCAAGTATGCATATATATGTATATATGGTATATATATATATATTTGCTGGCTATATGGCGGGTTGGATATGGTGGTTATGTTATAGTGATATTATTATTATTACATATACATATATTACTGGTTGGTTTTTAATTATTAGTTATATATATTATTATTATTGGCTGATATTATTATTGGTTATGTTATTATGCATTACTGGCACATACATGGCTGGCATACTGGGTTATACAGCTGCACCGCATGGCTGGCTACTGCTGGCTGGCGTTGAGTTGGCTGCTAAGCTGCTGGCTATTATTAGTTATTATTATTGGCTATATATAAAGCTGTTAGCGAAGGCATATATACATAATATATATATAGTATACATATATATATTAGTTGCTTTATATTATTACATACCATATTGAAGGCTTCCTCAGTGGAAAGAAAATTTCATTAATTGAAGCAATTGCTTCCAATGTTGAAAGTTCAAAATCTTGTGGAATTTTTAAGTTTTTATTATTATTTTCTAATTGAGTTTTTATTATCGAAAAGCATTGGGCTTTGGGTATCCTTGAAAAGGGCGCCTGTAAGTGGTGACAGTCGGTAAAAAAAAAAAAAATAAAATAAAATAAAAATCTTAACCTCATTTTTCTTCTGCATAAAAACTGATGAAGAAGTTTCTGCTCTCTTGTATTATATATATATATATATATATAAAGAGTATAGTAAGGTATATATATATATATATATATATATATATATATATATATATATACATATATATATATATATATATTATATATATATATATATATATATATATAATTAAAAATGTACTACTATCATATTTCTTTATGTAATAATAAATTATAGATTGATTAATTCATTGCTTAAATATCTAAAAAAACAAATGTAAATTAGATAATTTTTAAAACTATTAAAAATAAATAATCTATATCCATCTAAAACCATCCAGCAACAAGAAGAAGTTTAAAAAAAAAAAAAAAATCTAATTTTAACCACCCTATTTTGGCACCTCTGATTTTAATGCGCAATTGCATCATAATAATATATTATATGAAACATGATCAATCTGGTGTGGATTGTTGCCGTTGTCATGTGCAAAACAAACACCCTAACATGTTAGGGCCAGGCTGTTACAGGCTAGGCAGGCCGTATATATTTCCTCCTTAGTTCTTCCCCAACTTATGGGAATTACAAGTGCGGTACCGAATCAAGGTGGTTTACTTTCTAATATTTAAATTATTCTTAAAACAGTTCATATATATATATATATAGTATATATATATATATATATATATATATATATATATAAGGTTATTGTTGTTACTATATATATATATATATATATATAGCATATAAATAATATGTTATTATATATATATATATATATATTAAGTTATATAAGTTATATATATATATATATAATATCTCGTATCTCGTTTCCTTGAACCATTAGGAAAACTGAGTCTCCATGCAACAGCATATCGTTGTTTGGGACCAAAAATACATTGCTCTTAAAGTGTAGAAAGACAATTTTAAAATTCTATAAATGGAATGAAATAAAATCATGAATGGGATATGGAAAAGATTCAATGAATTAAGGTTTGGAGAAATAATAGAACCTGAGAGCCACACTGAGATTTCTCTTATAGAGTGAGTGAACGTAGTTTTGCCGTCCACCGAGTCATTCAGAAAAAAAAAAAAGGAATACTTATATATATATTGGCAGTAGAGTAAAGATACAGTGTGTCTAAATTCTCGCACACAGTGTAAATATTTAGAAAGTCCTTGGTTTTTAAAATAAACTCGGATTGTATTACTACGTTTCTTTTTTTTGTTTGCATAATAAATATCTTTATGCTTATCAAGTTCCTTATAATTGATAAATCAAATTGCTTTTATTAGTAGGGAAGCATATTTGTTTTTTGTTGTTTTTTTACTTTAGACCAAGTTCATACGACCCTTGACATATTATGAAGTGCACCGCAACAGACATTATGAATGAAGAAAATGTTGTCTACAGAGGTTACAATACAGAAATATTCATTTTTTGAACCTCTTCTCTAACAAATAAATATAAAAAACATCTTTAAACATTGAAGACTAAAATAGTGTAACTCAAAGTTCACTTTGTAAATAAATATATTTTACTATTATATATAAGTAAAAAGGAAAAAACATTTATGGAACTAGAGGTACATGCGCAATAAGTATCTATATTTCGCCAATGAGCTTCGCCTAAGTGTTTAATACTCCACAAAATTAAGATGAATGTGATAAAATTTCTTGAATAAGAGGTGACTTCTTTGATTTTGAAATTCTATTTATTCTCTATGCTGTCAAATCAATTTAATGGCACAACACCTAATAAGGTTATAGTTATATATGTTGGCTACATATGGTTAGTTACATATATGGTATATATATTATATTATATACATATATGTTGCTGCTGTGGTTGGCTATATGTATATTATAAAGTATATTATAAAGTATATTATTATTAGTTCTGCACATATATGTTACATACACAAGGTTGTTGCTATGATAGTTACATATATATATGCAATATTAGTTATTGCTGCTTGGCGGAGGTATGGGGTTATGAACAATCTATGATTATTGCATAGGTATACTCTGGTCAATGGGCACATGGAAATTGTGAATGCACCTTTCGCTAAAAGCCATTTTTATTGTTAAAAATTATAATCACTCAAAATATTCGGTTTCCTTCGATATGGAATGAGGAATTTTTTTCACGATATTTTGAGAGAGAGAGAGAGAGAGAGAGAGAGAGAGAGAGAGAGAGAGAGAGAGAGAGAGAGAGAGAGAGAGAGAGAGAGAGAGAGAGAGAGAGAGAGAGAGAGAGAGAGAGAAGAGAGAGAGTTAAATTGATTTTTTTACCCCGCTTTATTGGTTTTTATTTTTTTTATTGAAAGTTAAAAAAGGAAAAGAAATAAATATTAGAACTTGAAATATTATAATTATTATAATTGCTATAATTATATTCATCTTTATCTGTATTATAATAATATAAATTAATAATAATAATAATAATAATAATAATAATAATAATAATAATAATAATAATAATAATAATAATAATAATAATAATAATAATAATAATAATAATAATAATAATAATAATAATAATAATAATAATAATAATCATTTGTAAGGAAGTATCAACCAAAGAGAGAATTGTTATCCGGGAAGAATTTCTTCAATTTCTATTTACGATTTTCGTGCAAAAAAAAAGAAGAAAAAAATCGAAAAAAGACAAAATATTAAAATATTTGATTTTTGCTTAGAAGAGTAGTAGTAAAGTAGTAGTAGTAGTAGTAGTAGTAGTAAAGGTGGTAGTAGTAGTAGTAGTAGTAGTAGTAGTAGTAGTAGTAGTAGTAGTAGTAGTAGTAGTAGCTTTCTTTTCTTTTCATTTTTTAAACTCGCAAAGTAGAAAAAAAATATATATATTTAATAAAATATATTTAACAGACTGAATATTGAACGTATTCAGGTCTTTAATATAACAATTCATAAGGACAATTGATTGGGGCTGGGAACACCCTCTGATGATAGCTCATTCCTAGATTCAACTCTCAGCCATCTGGGATATGGGTTCTGGGAAATGTACATAAAAGCAAATGATTAAAAATAGGCAAAAATCACATAAGAATAAAATAAAATTTTCCTTTTAAAAATATATAGAAAATTAATAAAATTGGGGTTTATTTCAAGCAGGAGCTAACTCTCTCTTCTCTCTCTCTCTCTCTCTCTCTCTCTCTCTCTCTCTCTCTCTCTCTCTCTCTCTCTCTCTCTCTCTCTCTCTCTCTCTCTCTCTCTCTTTCTTGCTGACTAGTCAATTTCTTCTCTCTTACTAACCACCATGATCTCAGTTTTTTGTTTTGCATAATGTGTCTTGTTACTTATTTCTTATAAATTTTTAATTTTTATTGGAAATGGATGAAACCCCCAATTCTTTATGTGTTTATTTATTTATTTACTTATTTATTTATTTATAAATTATTTATTTATCTATTTATCTTATGTAGAACTACATTAGAGCATAGACAAGGGGAATGTTAAAATAGTTAAAATATAATAAATTAAAGTGATATTTAATAATTTAATTTAAACTGCGCTTCTCATATTATAATGATCATAACGCTTGGTTTGTTACATACATACACAACACACAACACACATATATATATATATATATATATATATATATGAATATATAAGATATATATGGTAAGTGGTAGCAGGTAAAGAGATAAGAAGGAAGGTTGGTTGTTATGCTATATATATATATGTTGCTATATGCAGTATAAACAGTATATGTTGTTATTATATATATATATATATATATATATATATAGTATATATATATATATATAAGTATATATATATATATATATATATATATATATATATATATATATATATATATATATATATATATATATTAAGTAATTTAGTTTGAATTAAATTTAGTTGAAGTCTGTTAGGTCAGTCGTGTATTGCAGCAAGTACGACCTCCATCAAAGCTCTTCACTGCACCAGTTACATATTACTTTAAGGAACCAATATTTGTCCATCATCTTCGCTACTTCATCTTCAACCTTTCTCAGAAAATGGGAAACATTGTCCCTGAGCAGGTTTTGAATCCTCTTGAAAAGTCCAATGGTTCATTTTGGAAGTGGATCTGGCCAAGTGATTTTACCACACCTTCCAGAACAGTTTGATGGTACACGGCTTCCGAGGTTTTAACACCATTTTCACGAAAATGGGTGTCTGTGACTCCAATCGTAACTCTAACGATGACCTCTTTGACCTCTTTGACACGTGGTGCAAGTTTCGCTCCTTAGATGACCTATCATACACTCTATCGTTTTGTTTCTTATAACATTCTTCCACGATAAATATTATTTTCGTCTGTAAAGATAATTTTTCTATGGCGATCATGCGCGTACTCAGTCAACAGGCGTTTAGACTTTTCACTCTTGTATTTTTTCAGGGCATCCTTGGGTAAGTGTCCGGTGCGTCATTTATAAACTTTTAACCTTAGTCCATCTTTGACTATGCGCGACATGGAATTCTTTTTAACTGCATTTCACGTGACATGATGTTTGGTTTACAAAGAAGATTTAGCTCGACTCCAGCCTTCATGGTGAAGTTGATGGACGAAACTAGCTGCGGTGCTGTGCGGTGCGGTGTGGTGCGCGACTCTGATGCGGTGGGAGTGCAAAATCTCGTTGCTTCGCCCAACCCTATTTCAGTTTCAAAAACTACGGTGTCCGAAACGAACACCTACCGACGGCGGTCTTTTCACATCTCCAGCGTCCTCCTATAACTTTATGGCTCGATAAACAAACATATAACTAATACCTAGGAGTTGAAGAGTCTTAACAATGGTACCTTTCTTCTATGCCACACTTATGTAACGCAATGCAACAGGAACGTATTCGGTTTTATTTATTGCCTCATTCCATAGTTGCTTAATATGCAACTGACAAACACAGTGTATGCTTAAAGTGTGAAGGTTACATATTGACACCATAAGTTATCGCCTTGGATATACTAATTTCAATATATTTTAGAGTTCTTGATATATAATATGCTAGTTATATATATATATATATATATATATATATATAGTGTTATATATATATATATATATATAAGATAGGTAGCAGCAGCACAGCATATATGGCAGCAGCAGCAGCAGCATAGCATATATATATATATATATATATATATAGTTATATATATGTTATATATATATATATATATATTTATATATATATATATATATATCACATGTGCTGTATATATATGTCCAAACCTATTCCAAAGTGCACTGCTCTGATCCCCTTCAATCATCGCCTCAGTCTCTTAACTTGTACTTATCTAAGATCTTTTTGAAACCCTTCAACTCACTTCTTAGATCATCTGGAAACTCATTCCTTCTTTCCGATAGCCAGTGCGGCTTTCAGCGCTCGAGCTTTACATATTTATGTCTAGTTCTCTTTCAAATCGCTCAATATCGGCTGTTGTTGATAAGGTGCATTCTCTTTTCCCTTCCTTTCTGTCAATAGTAGTGTTCCTCAGGGTCCTGTCTTATTTCTTACTTTATCCCTATCATTAACGATCTTCTCACCCGCAATATCTAACTCTATTCACTCATATACCGATGACTCGACCTTCATTCTTCAACTCCATTTCAATTCCTCCTGCCCTTTCTTTTAGCTCTCTAGAATTGGCTCTCTCTTGTCTTAAATCTTTCCGATTCTATTCTCTCGCTGATCTGGATAGGAATTTCCGGGTGGGGGTCGTTCAAACCTTGTGAAATTCACCCTTTTAAAAGCTCAACTTCGCAAATCTCCCTCTCTAAGACACCTTCCAACTTTCCTATCTCTTCGATTGTTCTCTGTCTCTCCTAAGTTGACAATAAATATCCCTTGACCTAACATAAACAAGTCTCGAAACCTCACATCACAACGGTCACTAGTGGCGGCTTTAAAGAAACTGGGAGTTCTGTTTGTACTGCGAGACTTTTTTCCTCTCTCAGTTACTTCCAGCTATACATATTCTCATCCGCCCCAGCATAGAGCACACTGCCTCATGTCTTGGGGGCTCTGGTTTCCACCTGGCTTTTGATAGGGTCGAGCTTCAAAATAAAAGGCTTATAAACTGTTCTGTACTTTCCAGTTCCCTGGACTCTATCTTTGCGGCGCGATGTTGCGCTATCTCTTTCTCTATAGGTACCCGCAGCGGCAGGTGCTCGAGTGAGCTTATCACCGCGTACCTCCACCTTTACGTCGCCTTCGCAGAACCAGGGGTGCTAAAGTTCAAATATGAGTTTTAGGCTGATGTGGGTAACTCCAGGCTAGTCTGCTGCGTGGTGCTTCCTTCTTCCAGCCACATCTCGTTTTGTGGAATTCCTTCCATCTTCTGTATTTCCTGCTGAATTTAATCTCCCCCACCTTAAAGCCTGCGCCTGTGTTCATCTGCGTAATTTACTTTAGTTATTGACTTCTGGTGTGCAACACTCCCCCTTGAATAGGGCTCTGCCCGTGAGTGGTGGCAACAACAAATTTATGGTTTTCCGCCCTAGGAACTACGGGGAGACTTGGGGAGTATTCTGCGTGTGCTTGACATATCCAGCATTTGACTGCGCGCACAGCGGTCACTGCCTCCAAGCTCTCTGGCTTCTGTTATCTTGATACATATGTCTAGCATTCAGCAAATCGCTCAATACATCGCCGTTGTAAATCTTAAACGTCGCCCTCGTCTGTCGTTAAGAGAATATGTTAGGGTCTCTGCCTTATCTCCTACTTTTATCTTGCTTTGATAATGATCTCACTCGCGGGTATTCTTAACTTATCCACTCCTAAGGCTGCCTGATGATGACCCTTCATTCATCAACCACTCACCCTGGGCTCCCTTCTAGAATTGTCTCTCGTTTTAATCTTCCGATTCTATTCTCGCTCTACATAGAATTTCCGGGTGGGGTCGTCTCAACCTTGTAAGATTCAATTTTTTAAAACCCAACTTCTACAAATCTCCCTTCTTAAGACACCAACTTTCCCCTATCTCTTTCGATTTTGCACTGTCTCTCCTGGCTGACAATATAAATGATCCTTCTTTAATCTTACCATAAACAAAAATGTCTTAGGAAACCCCCTTCACATCACAAATTGTTTGCAGAAGTGGCCCTTAAAGAAACTGGGAGTTCTGTTTAGACTGCAGACTTTTTTTCCTCTTCTCAGTTACCCCAGCTATACATGGGTCTCATCCGCCCTTGTATGGAGTACTGCTCTGCTATCTGGGGCTCTGGTTTCACCCGGCTTTTGATAGGGTGAGTCAAAGGCCAAAAAGGTTTATAAACTGTCTTTGCACTTCTAGTTCACTTGACCCTCTATCTTTGCGGGCGATGTTGGTGCTTTATCTCTCTCTTTTCTGGTGCATCACAGGGGCAGGTGCTCGAGGAAACTCTTCCACCACGTATCACACCACCTTTTACGCGACGACCTCGTAGCAATAAGCGGGTGCTTGGTGTCGGAACATGTATTTCTGTGTTGACGTTAGTAAATTCAAACTAGCTGCTGTACAAAAGTTTCCTTCTTCCTACAATTCTGTTCTAGGTTCCTCTCCATCTTCTGTTTCCTACCAATTTAATCTCCTCATCTTTCTTAAGTTCTGCCCTTGTGTTCATCTGCGTAATTTGCGTTAGATGAATTTTTGAGGCATTCAACGCCCCCCCTGAATAGGGCTTGCCCGTGAGCGGTGGTGACAACTGTAAATAGTAGCAGCATATATATATATATATATATATATATATATATATATATATATAGGCAGTGGTTGTATATATATATGGCGTATATATATAGATATATATATATATATATATATATATGGTGGAAACTATATATTAGGCCCGCCAGATATCTGGAAAAGTACGACCTGTATAAGGAAACCAATAACATATTTGGAATGTTCGTAAAAATTTATTAATGAAAAACGTTTTTTTATTAAATAACTAAATTTTATTAAAAAAAATTAAACTATTATTATTATTATTATTATTATTATTATTATATTATTATTATTATTTATTATTATTATTATTATTGTATTAAATATATATTGTGCTCAGAAATTAAAAAAAAAAAAAGTGTACTCAAAGAGTATATCAGCTTGACTGATTATCTTAGAATTTTTTATATATAGTGAAGAGCAGATATATATGTGTAGGTATATATATGTTATTTTAAATATATCTGTCTATAAATATATATATATATATATATAATATATATATATATATATATATATATATATATATATATATATATATATATATATATATAAAACAATACATATGAACGTATTTTTTCCATAGAACATAATTTTACTTTACCTTAATTAAATTCTTTCACGCATTAGCAATACTAAAATCCCGTTTTCTTTGTCATGCAAAATGAGCGTTTTTGCTTACTTTATTATTAAATGTTTAATATTTTCAAATTTCGTATCTTTCATATCAGCATCTAATTAATTGCTAGTATCATATATACTAACAATATATGAAGAAAAATATATATAGAGAAAGATATATATATATATATATATATATATATATTGAAGCGGCGCACGAAAAACGCGCGAAAGCGTCGATAAATGCGAAACGGTTAAACACCCGATCCGAAATTTGAACGAAGTACAATTG
>JABUQX010128103.1:0-80787 GCA_015478945.1 Trachelipus rathkii
TGTATATATATATATGAGAGAAGAGAGAGAGAGAGAGAGAGAGAGAGAGAGAGAGAGAGAGAGAGAGAGAGAGAGAGCAGAGAGGAGAGCATTTGGGCATGGTTTATTTTATTTTATTTAAACCTTTTTGAAAGAAGCGTATATACTGTTTCCTATTATTTTTTTATGGATTGTTCGGGGACCGAACCTCAGTCCGAAGAACAACCTCATATTTTTCTTTGTGGTTCCCAATTGATAACCTTAGTATAGGTCTTGTGAGTACTTTAAACTCCTTTGATCACTGGTTTATACTTAGCTCCAGTGTTGACACCTGTACCGGGAGCCTCTGTTTTTTTTTTTTTTATTATTCCTGTGGCTCCCACGATAACTGGAACTATTTCAATGATGTCTACATTCCATATTCTTCTGAGTTCGTACTTCAGTCTCTGATATTTTAATTCTTTTTTCCTTTCGTAGGCTGAGACGCCTCCATCCCACGGGACTCCGACCTCTATGATTCAGCATTTGTTTTCAGTTTTCTTATGAATAACTATATCTGGTTTGTTATGAGTGACTTGTGCGTCTGTTGGGATATTGTAATCATAAAGTATTAAGACTCTTCTTCTATATTATTTGGGTGATGTTCCCAGTGGTTACCTGTATTTACTCTAATGTCAAATTTTCTACATAATCTAAAATGGATCAATCTGCATATGCTGTTGTGTCTTTCAGTATATGAGCCCCTCAGCAGCAACACCTCGCATCCAGATAATATGTGAGATACCGATTCCGACACATTCTGCATTTGTCAGTTATGTTTTGCCCTTCTATGTGCTTTTTGAACCAGTTGGTCCTGAGGGCTTGATCTTGGGCTGCTAGGATGGTTCTTTCGTCTTCATTTCTTAGCCATCCCTTTATCATCACCTCATTTGATTTGTAAGTGTCAATGAATGGCTCATCCAGTATGTTTTTATGGTGTTTCGCAAATGTATGGTTCTTCCACTGTTCCAAGTTTGCTTCTTCTCTTTGTACATTATCTTAGCATTCTTTATTTTTCTCTCCAAACTTTCATTGTTTCTTACTTCTTCATCAATTCTCACATCTCTTATATAGTCATTCATTTTTTTTAATAATTAAAGTTGATGAAGGTTTCAAGCTTTCATGCTCATATACCCATTCAATGAATCTTTCCTCTTTGCCCTTCAAATACTTCCCAATTTCTAGTATATTGTATCTATTGTGGGTACTCCCATTTCTCCTTTTTTTCAGGATACATGTATTCGTGGCACACATTGATTTTTATAGGTCATCTTGTGTGCGTGCAGCATTTTCCTGGTCATAACATCCAGCTTGTTTAAATCTTCCTGCATCCAGTCGATAATTCCAAAACCATATGAGAGTACAGGGATCGCCAAGGTGTTAATGGCTTGCATCTTGTTTCTGGGGTTCAATTCCGATTTTAAGATTAATTTTAATCTTCTCCTATATTCCTTTTTTATTTTTCCCTTCATTATGTTGTTTTATATTTTTTCTGACTCTTCTATTCCAAGATACTTATACGTGTGTTCTTGTTCTAACTCCTTAATTATATCTCCTTCAATTTCTATGTTCTCACTTTCTGTTCTTCTGCCTTTTTTGAGCAGCAAAAACGCACATTTATCTAGCCCAAATTCCATGCATATGTCATTAGAAAACCTTTTTACGATTTCTATTTGTTTAATGGTTTCTTCTCTATTTGATGCGTCGTTTCAAGTCATCCATATAAAATAGGCTGAAAATTATTTTGGGTTTCTTCTCATTTCTCGAATTTATACGATATCCATTCCCCAAACCATTAATTAAAGTGCTCAGAGGATTTATGGCAAGCAAAAATATTAAGGGAGAGATGGAGTCTCCCTGGAATATTCCTCGCTTAATTTTTACTTCTTCTATTACCAAATTTCCTTCTTCATAATGGAGATTTATATTAACTTTCCATATCTTCATTACATTTTCTATGAACCTTATAATTTCAGGGCTAATTTTATATATTTTTAAAACTTCTCTGATCCAATTGTGAGGGACACTATCGTAAGCTTTTTTTATAGTCTATCCATGCCATACTTAGGTTTTTCTGCGCCCTCCTCGAATTTTCTGTAATCATTTTGTTGATGAGTAATTAGTCTTTAGTTCCATAACTATTATTACAAGATCCTCTTTGTTCTTCGCTTATGATGTTATTGTTATCCAAATGTTCTTGGATCCTTTTTGCCAAATCCTGCAAACACCTTATAAAGGTTGGCAGACACGTGATGGTCTATAATTTTCCGGTCTCTGGGTTTCTTTCAGTTTTTGGGATCACGCTCTCTCCAGCTATTAACCACTGAGGGGAATGTCTTCTCCATATTATAACAAGCGGTAAGCGGTTCCAATAATGTTCTTATTTTCTACCATATATTTTGAACTCTATCTGGTCCAGGTGTTTTCCAGTTGCTACTCTTTTACATCTGAAGGTTTAATATCTTTTTTTGTAACATGTTACATGTTCCATTTGTTCGATATTACTTGATTTTGTTAGTTTCTTTATTGTTCTAGCTATCTGCTTGATTGTTAAATCTGCTCCTTTTTCGTCTCTTAAATTCATTCCTTATGAGTCTTTCACTTCTTTCTTTTGAGGAGGGTCTGACACTCCTTTGATGGAATTATTTCTGTAAGTTCTTTATAGGACCTCCCTCAAGATCCTCTTTAAACATTTGACTTTGTTTTTTTTTTTTTCTCTTTTCTCCTTTCTCTTACCCTTTAATCTTATTAGCCTTTGTATATTATTAACAACTTCTACTTGTAAATGGCCTGAGTTATTTGTTAATGAACAAGCTTTCTCCTAATATATTTTTACTCTTTCTTATAGTTTGTTCACAGTATCACACCACGTCGGTAAGCATCTATTATGGATACCTCTTGTTTTAGCTTACTTACTTCTCTGCTGAAGTCTATATTTCCACGATGTTATTTTTTCTTTGTTCTTCCTCTTTTTTTTCTCCTGCTTTCTTGGTTTTGAAATACTTTAGCTTTCATACAGTCCACTACTGCCCTAGCAACTGCATAATATAGTCTATTAATCTTACTCAAACCACAATTGATTGGGATAATTCTTGGTAGCACTTTATCTGCTACCCTAGTATATTTCTCCATTTGGAACCAATTTCCGATTTTTTTTTATTTTGCATCTGCCCTGTATTCCCTTTATGAGGTCTTCATCTCTATATTTTGCTATTTTTATCAACATTTCCTCCTCTCTTCATTTCCTGTTTGGACATGAAGGTACAAATGCTTTTAACATTATTTGTCATCCTTTTTGGAGATCTCCCGACTGTCTCTGCTTTTGTCTTGCAAGTTAGAACCACTTTGGCTCCGTCCTTTATTCTTGGCACTTATGGTCACTACCCTTTTCACTGTTTTACTCCATATGAAAAGGTAAAACGTTATAAGCGTAGTTTTTAAACGCTCCCGGTTTTCTCAATTCCATAATATTTACCGTGTGGAAAAATACAGTATTTGCATTATTGCTTTACGATCTTAGTTAAATGGTCACCCTCTAAAAAAAAAAAAAAAAATCCTCTTAAATCTAAAAAAAAATCATTACGCCTTAAAAACTAATAAAAATAAACTCTCTTGCCCACGTTGCTTAAAAGCGTGCACGGATAAAAGTAAAATGGTTCGTGGATTAACCTACTACCTTTCCCGCAGTACTGCGTTACCAAATATAGAGACACTAAAAACTTAAAAAAAAATGACTAGCAAGTAACAGGATAGCGAGTAAAATACTACAGTACTCGCCGCCGCTATAGCCAACCGATAATACTCTATTCATACACTTATCATCATCAATCATTCAATTCATCATCATATTACATCATTTCATTTCCTCCTCGAATCGGAAGAATTTATATTATAAATCACTTACTACAATAATATATATATATTTACTCGTAAATCAAAGTTATAATTATATATATTAAAATTAATACATGTAAAAGTAACGAACGAGAGAACGCACGAATAATTTTCTTTCCGACGGGTGACTGTCAAACCAACCACTTTATACTCGCAATATCCGTTTTTAAAAACTCAGGCCTACCATATTAATTATATCCCATTATCACTCACCTGTCACCGATATCGGAATAATATCGTCGTTCTTCCTCCGAATTGTGTTTTTTTGTTCTCTGACACCTGAGTAAAAGCAGAGGAAACAGCAATATATACCATAGAGTGAAGCGACGGGCATGGCTCGACTCACTAATCAGATGTGTAGGCACTACGGCAGACCGATTATACAGGTATAATCGAAATTCACTTTTTGTTATCATCGATCTTTAGTCATCAGTACTTCTGATCGCTACTTCGTCCTAGCGGTTATAGTTGATATATAATCGTGTGTCGAAGCGGTTTGTCGTGGTCTGTCTTTAAATCGATATAATATATCAAAATAAAAATAAATTACTCACTTATATATTTTATATATTATATATATATTATTGCGTATTATATATATATATATATACCGCGTCATTCGAGATTCGTATAGTGATCATCCACCATTTATATATTTAACGATAACGATAGCTCGAGAACCAACCTCGATCGATTGGGTCCGGTCGTTTATAAATATAATATAAAAAATAATAAAATAATAAACGTGTAATCAAAAATCAGGACTCGGTCGCCCATTGAACGAACTCTGTACAATGATATACAGCATCCTAATGATAAATACAAATATTAGCATGCGCGAACAGGCGAAAATCTTCATATCCAGGTAGATGCGTATTACTATGTACAGTAATTGAAATGAAAATAGACGGACATAGTGCTGAATGAATCGTACCGTCAGTTCAACTGATACGCGATATGATTTAATAATTTTCTTTTATTTAATTATATATTCGATAGCGTATTAAGCTGTATATGTACGTTGTATTGGTTGGTACTATTCGAGTTGAACCAGAGATCCTTCGTTTTAATTTCCGGAGGGAATCGTAGAGAGGGATCTCAAGAATTTAATTATTAGCCTACGGAGCTCCACGTATAACGTAGGGACGTAAAGATGTAACATAGTGAGTAAGCCCGATTGAGCATCTGTCGTCATCAGCGTTCGAAACCTGTGTGTTTTGGGTATAAGGGTATATATTATAAGTGTTCGTGAGTATAAATATAATACTACGAATATATATAGAGTTTGAAAAATAAATAATTAAATTATTTCAGTATAAAAATATAAAGGATAATTTTTAAACGTGTTTCTAGACCCTGATTATATAAAGTTAAATTAAAATACGCATAATCGATAACACGTAAATTTAACGATTTGATATGTACGGGTTATAATGATTCGAAAAAAACATTTGTTTAATCGTATTATATAGGCTGCAACCACATATGGGACTTCATAGTTCGTCGTAGATCGTAATATTTATTTTATTTGGGGATAGGATTAGGAGAGAGGTAATAATATAAAACGTATCGACTCACGAAGATCTAAGCTAATCAGTAAACTAATCATCACTAATAAGTAGCTGATACAAACCTTAAAGCGTCTATTAATCGAATCGCTTTCGGTAAAATTTTTCACTCCTGTAGAATAAAGAAAAGGAAGGCTCTCTCGATGGTACTCATTAACTTAGACTATAAGCCGTGTAATATTTTAGGGGTTAATATTTAATTTAATCGCTTATAATGATGGATAAGACACCTTAATATTATAGTATGGACGTCCGTTAAGAGCGACTTCGGCAAGTCCCGAATTAACACTTTTTTCTTCGTGAATTCCGCTTTTTATTTCGATATACATAACCAAATAATTTCGGTATTAACGGATTTTAATCAAACCTATGGAACTTTGGGGGCGTTAATCATCTATTATGTTCTGTAGAATCAAGGGCTTATGATTCCACTAATTCCATCCAGGAGAGGGGTTATATATACCGCCCCGCAAAGATCAACATGGACGGGAATTCAATTTATCTTCACTAGCAAGCTCTTTAAAGACCTTCTCTCGATGGTCTGATTCGGAATGTAATACTGGACTTTGACTGCCACTTTTGTCGGGGTTGATAGCCTTTCCTCTTATATTGGATACATTTGGCCACTATCGCGACCATCCGCACAGATCTATCTCGAGCCGGTGTCCATACTTTCGGTTGCAAGATTATGCTCTGGCTTCCATCGTTAAAAGACTTAAAATGACCTGAACTCATGATAATTCGAAATATATCCGTCATATCACTCGGTATTGATTAAATAAGGAATACGAAAGAAGCGAACAGCTCATAAAAATAGGATGAATAGAAATTATAGTCGAAGGGTTTAAGTATATCATCGATCTTATAAAGATAGGATAGAAATATATATATATATAATTATTTGGATGTTGAGCGTTAAGGGCGTGTACTCATATCGTAGTTTTTAGGAATCGGCTCAATAATTTTGAATCTGTTTTGCTCTTTTACACTAGGATACGGATTTATCGAGTTTGTTGAGTATAAGTGTTTATGGGAAGAGTTTTTATATGCTCTCCTTACTCGAAAATAAAGGTTTCAGATCTATTATTATACTTTACTTTGGATATCCTGCCTGAGTCTCGACTTAGTTGAAATCAGTAACCTGGTATTGCCCTTAATATTCAACTAGGGTATCATTAAATCTATCAAAGTTCCCAGTATAAAGGAACGTTTATAAAAGTCGTAGTTAATTTTTAAAAGCTTCCCTGGTTATTTTACCTCATCCTAATCATACTTACTTCTGTATGGTAAATAAGTTTTAATTGCCATATAAAATATACTATTTGTTGTATTATAGTGGTCTCCACTAATTACTAATATATATAAAAAAGAAAAAAATCCTTAAATCTAAAAATTTTATACTGCCTTAAAAAAACTAAAAATAAACGAAGAGCAAAAATTAAAAGATACTAGACAACGGAAAAAGTAAATATAATGCTAAATTGTACCGATGACCTATAATCCCGCAGTTACTGCTTGTTATATTAAAAAAAAGCTTTAAAAAGAAGCGAGTAAAAATACCGTACTCGCCGCCGCCGCCACAAATATCCTCCCACTTATCATCATCATCTCAATCATCATCATCATTTCTCCGAACGGAAGATTTATTTAAATCACCAAAAAATTATTCTCGTATCGTTAATAAAATGAAAAGAACGAACGAGAGAACCACGATATTTCTTTCGCTGAACGTGATGAACTATTACTCCTAATAACACTATACACTACTCACCGCCTAACGTTTAAACGGCTAACTATACATATATTATTTTATTAACATCACCCTGCTGTCATCTAAAATCTTTCAGGAAATAAATAATATTCCAACATTAATGAATAGATCTACAAGTACTCAAACAGAGATAAAATATAGAGAAAAAATAAAGTAGTAAAAAATAAAGAGTAAAGCGTCCAGCGACTATAGCGCTTACAAACATAGATCAGTATTAGATGGACACTACGGCATGATAACGTTACGTATCATCAAACCTTTTGTCTCGCTTTAAAGCTAATCTTCGACCCCTCTCTTCTCCCTTCTAGTCGATTGTTTGTATACGTTATGTCAGATAGCGATTATTTGTCGTGTCTGATCTTTATAAATACTGAATATACTAAATAAAAAATAATACTTATTATCCGACGCTATTCACGAAGACGATGATCATCCGCAACATTATAACGTATACGAACAGCTCAGAGAACCGGCTACTAAATCACTTATTTCGATCGGATTGGTCCCGTTCTTCGTTATATAATAAAATTAAAAATACAGGGCGTGACTCGACACAATCTCCGGACATCTCGGTCGCCACCTAAATTAATGACGAATCTCTGCAATATATTTGAAACTGTCACATTACCTAATGAACAAAATAATAACCTAATTGCGGCGAAAACTGCGGAAAATCTTCTCACCGAAGATTTGTCGTTCTTCCATTACGTTAACTAAGTAAATTTTTAGAATATAATCAGATCTAAAATTATAAAGTATGCACGAAATGAATCGTTACCGGTCCGTCACGTCTTATTATTACGCGAATATATACTATGTTTTTTCTTTCTATTCGATCGTATTTAAACGTATTCATTTGTGCGTTATATGGTATTGTAGTTTGGTTGGTTGGTTCGAGTGACAGAGTACTATCACGTTTCTTCGTGTACGGAAGGGAGGTAGATGGGATATCTCAAGATTATTCGGTAATTACTCCATACGGGCTCCACGGACGGTGGAGTACTCGATATGATACAGGGAGCCCGTGAGCATTTAACTTAGTATATCCGTCATCAGCGTTTCTTCTGTTAAGGCTGTTTTTTTACGGTATAAGTGTTCGTGAGTAGTAAATAACCGATAATTAGGTTTGAAATAATAAATAATAAATTTCAGTAGTAGAAGAGAAGTAGAATTTTTTAAAGGGAACTTAGTACGCCTTCACGTATTAATATAGCTTATATTCGCTCACTAATCGATCAGTAAAATAATCGAAGATATGTAACGGGGGCTAAGATTCTGCCAAAAATATCCAATATGTTCGATATATTTCTATTATATATATACTGCAGAATCCCTACTTATAGTGAGTCTACTGGTCGCGAGATCGTAATGTTTTTTTTGGGGATATGAACATAATAGGAGAGAGGTAAAAAAACGATTTCAGGAATCCCGAAATATTATAAATCATTTACATCGAACTAAACTCACTCAAAGACGCCGTGAGGGATCTCAAACTATACTGAACCTAATAAATTTAGGTACGAACGCTATATTACGGACAAATTTTCAATATTCACTCCTCGGAGAAGGAATAAATGGAATGGCATACTCATCCAGAGGACTTTAAACCTGACTCATACTCAGCCGTGTTTAAATTTTAGTTTATATTAATTCTAATGCTAGTGATGGAGACACTCAGTATGTATACGTCAACACGATAAAAGTAGCGAACTCGGCAAGTCGAATAACCTTTTTATTATTCTCGTGAAATTCCCCTTTTTTTCAGCACTAATACCACCTAAAATTCGGTAATAATTTAAACTGGATTTATTCACCTAATAAAAAATACTATAAAACCCCTAAATTATGCAAAGAAACTTGAGAGCAAAACTTTGGGGCGTTCACGGAACGTACTGATCCTTCCATCCAAGGAGTTTATATACCTAATATAGCCCTATCACCCTACGAGAATAATTCCATAAGCTCTAAAGACTTATTCTCTATCGGTAACGATCGAAAATAGAGTCGGTATATAGCTCTCGGTTTTGGCGCTTTATCTGGGGTTGGATTACAGCCGCTCTGTTAATGGGTTGGACATATGTCGTCACCCTTATCGTACTGTAGCGTTTTTATCTCGCGTCACTTTGCCTAGTAGTATGTCGATTTCATTATGCGTAAGACGTAATAGGCCTGAATGGATCGATTCGATCGTCATATCTGGTGAATTAATATTAGGAATATATAATCAGAAATATGAACTATAATAATAAAAATAGATTTGAAAAATATAGAAATATTAAAGATAATTTTAATCTCCCCCCCTCCTACCCCTCCTCATCACCCCCCTACGAAAAGGGTGGGTGGAGTGTTTGGTTATTGTATGTTTGGTATAGGATTTGTATAATAGAGGAATGAAATTATAAAATGTATTTTGGTATGGTGTAGACGTTGGTGAACGGGTTGTATGTAATGTCCATGTGTCGATGTTTTTAGTGAGGCGTCACTAAGTGATATAGGTATGTTTTCGTGCTAACTTTTTATTACTAAATGACATTGGTTAACCTGGTGGAGTGAGTTGGTTCAAATGGAGATAATGTATTGTTTAACTCTCGCTCAGCGTGATGGTTAATTCGGGAAAGTAATCGTTATATCTGTTATGGATCATCTGCGCGCGTTAACGTCGTTTAATGGGGTTAATAACAGTGGATAACTCGGTCTGTATGTTTGTATGTACGTCGTATTCATGCACTAGGCCTATGGTTCAGTCTGTTGGGTACCAGATATAGAAGGAACGTTAAATAGCTGTAAGGTTTTTGGGTTAAAAGCTGGCTGGCTACTCCGTTTACTTTCCTACTCTCATTACCTATATTAACCTTGTGGAAAATAATATCGGCCATATTACGTAAGTTATATGGTCCCTAATCTAAAAAATACAAAAAAACATAAATATAATACTAAATGCTTAAAAAAATAACTATGCTTTATAAAAAACTAAAAAATAAACGTACCCGTGCTAAAAGTCGGTACACGGAAAATAGTAAAATGGTTTTATCTGGGTAACCTACTTAACCTTATTTGTATAAATTTTAACCACTCAAATAATTAATCAAGTGCGTAAGGTTTGTTTTCGATTTGCTTACAAAACAAAATATAAGTAGCTTCTAGAAGCGAGTAAAAATACCGTACTCGCCCCGGCCGCCTAATAAGCACTAATACACCGATTTATCATACACTTCCGGGATCATTCATCCAATCATCATCATCATTTCAATCATCATCATTTCCTCCGATCGGAAAAATTTATTTAAATTAACCTAAAAAATTTATAATCCTCGATATCGTTATAAAAATGGAAAAGACGAACGAGAGAACTACGTAATCAGATATTTCTTTCCGAACGGTGACTCCAAACCAAACCCAACTCGGTACACGCCCGTTTTAAAACACGGCCTACATATTTTTAATTTACACCTATAATTACCGTCCCTCGTTCGGAAATTAAATTAAATCTGTCGTTACTTTTCTCATGGTTTTATTTCAACAGAGTATTACAGTAGAAACAAAAGAGAAATTAAAAGATGAAAGCGCTCTTGACGCTCTAGCGCTATAACAGAAGTGAGGCAACTACGGGCAGTAACTCGTAACGTTACCAAATCACTTTTTGTCCTATCGCTCATTTTGACTATTCTATCCGAACCTCTCCTCTCTGCGTTAGTTGTTAATCGGTCAGTCGAGCGCCTGGTTTGTACTGACATGTCTTAGTCAATTTTAATCGAATACAAAAAAAAAATATATATACTCCTACCCGCCTATCGTAGACGATGATTCATTTTACCATCATTTACTTTTGTATAACGACAAGCCACTCTGAAGACCAACCTCGATCGATTGGTCCCCGCTCGTTTCGTTACTTTATTATAATATAATAAAAAATAAATAAATACGGACCGGAACCAACGGACTCGGTTCGCCCAATTGAACTGATAACTCTCAATGAAACGCATCCTTATAATTGAATCAATATGCTCATTTCGTCGATCTAACGCTCGAAAATCTTCACCGGTGCATGCGTTTCATTCATCAGATATCAGTAATTAAGAAAAATTAAGACGAATAAGGCGACTATTGATATCTGTCCGTCGTCAACGACGCTGCAATATATTTATCCTTGGGTCTCATTTATTATTATTATACGATATCGTTTATTACGTTTGTCGTTTTGGTTGGTTTGGATTCTCACGTAGTGACAGTAAGAACCTCGTTCTTCAATTATTCGTGAAGGGAGGTGTAGAGGAATCTCTAAAATCGATATTATCCCGGGCTCCCACTAGATAAGTGTGATCTGTATCGATGCAGGGGCCCGTATGAGCTAATTCCTGTTCAACGTCATCAGCGTATTCGTAAAACACTGTGTGTTTTTATGGGTAATTATAATAATTAGTATGTACGGATACACGAATTATATATTGCAATATTGTAATTTTGAAAAAATAAAAATAAATTTCAGAGAAGAGAAGGAGGTGATTATCTTTTAAAAGAGTACTTACCGCCCCTGTTATTATAATAGTCCTATTTAATAATTATAACGTAACATAATTACCTAGAATACACTAGTTATAAATACGAGATATGATACTGGGCAATTCGAAATAATAAACATTGTTATCGAATATCTACTTGCGAACTCTAACTTAGTGAGTAATCTATAATCGAGTTCCGCGGATCCGATGGTGTTATTATTTTTATGGGGAATAGTGATATAGGAATGAGAAGGTAAAAAACTAGAGATCAGACGTAAAGATCCTAACTTAACAAAGAACTTAACTCAACTAAAAGAGACTAGACAACCTCACTCATATTGCGCTATTTCTATCCGAACGCTTCGGACAAATTTTTCACCACTCTGTGAAAAGTAAAGGGTAAGGCATCTCTCCAGAGGACTAACTGAACTATAATTACCTTGCCGTGTAAGTTTATAATGTTTTTTATTATCTAATATCGCAATATGATGGAATAGACACCTTTTAGTAAATGATACGTCCGTATGTGCGTCCGAAGGCGACTCGGCTAGTCGAATACTTTTCTTCGTGAATTCCCTTTTTCAGAAACACCAAATTCGGTGAATCCCCTTTTTCAGTGCGACGGTCCTATCCAAACCTTGAACTTTTGGGCGTTCACGGAAAGGAACGTGGCTGATCTCTATCCCATCCTCAAAAGGAGTTTATTTATAATACTCGCCTTAACTGCCCGAAATATCCTGAATATTCTACGATAATTATAACCTATTACTACTTATCGTCTCGTTCGGATAAAGTTCGACTTTGGCTTTCTGGGATGAAACGCCCCTATAAATGTGATATGGACATTGCAGCACTATCCCTACGGTGCGTTCCACTTTCCCGATCGTTCATCGAGAACTAAGACCGAACCGTTCGATCGTCATACGGTGATAAAGGAATACGAAAGAGCGAACAGCAAAATAAGAATGAAAGAAATAGTCGAAGGGTTTGGATAAATATTTTAAAGAGGAAGAAATTAATTAAATATTTTGGATGTGAGCGTGGGCCGTGTACCATATCGTGTTTTTAAGGGAACGCCATGCTATCTTTTCCACTGTACCTTATTATACAATAAAAAGATTGTGCCTCAGAGTTGTTGATAGAATAAGTGATTTGTCATATAAGGGATGTATTATGTACACTCTCCATCTCTAGGGTTGGTTTTTTGACGTACACGATCAGAGCTATTTTTACTTTAGTTGACTCCGTCGTCGACTTGAGATTGGAAACCAGTGAAACATTAAATTCCGGAATCCTGGTGAAATTCGACACTCGTGTACATCGCGACTGAGGTACCAAATAATACGCTACTAGTATTCCCAAGAAAAAGTAACGATTTAAAAGCTGTAGTCTTTTTAAACGCTTACCAGAGTCTTTACATACTCAACTAACATTCAATAATTTATTCTCTTGTAGGAACTTATAACTAAATTAGTTTTTTGTCATATTTATTTTACGCTTTACCTGTTTATCTATTTTTAAGGGGTGTCGCGCGCATACTTCTAATCGTCTATATACCCAAATAATAAATATAAATCTCTAACTACAACTTTTATACTAAATTATGAGGATTATAAAACTAAAATTAACCTAGATGCCAATAGCCGCCCTCGTGTCTCACAAAGCCCTAAAAATCCGTCATGCGTAGACAGCCGGTATTCATAGTTTACAAAACTGTAATGAGTATATCTGAGGAACGCAAATTACACACTAAACCGTTGAATCCATCAGAAATTTTATCTCCTCAAAATGCAACCGATTTTAAAACTGCAGTAATTAACCAGAAAAAATAAAAACTGTAACCAAGAACAGAGTTGCCACAGCAGAGCGTCTGTATGTCCAGTAAAGAGGCTGAGAATAAGGAAACTCTAACTGTTGAGCTTCGTTGGCCGTCCGGCCGGTCGACGAGATCTCACACACCGATTCACCATAAACTACCTAATTAGGGTTCTCAGATCATTCATTAAAGAAACATCCATACAATCTATAACAGAGGATTCATATATACATTCCCTCACGAACTGGAAGAATTTTATTTAAATCACCTTTAATTCTAGAGAGTTTTGCTTCTTTCTCTAGTATCGTTGTTAATATAAAATGCAATTAAGAAGAGGTATATCTTTCGATGAAGACCACGGGACAGTATATATTTATCCTCTCTATCCGTATACTGTAGTCTCTCCCAAACGGGGCATCTTCACCTACGTGCTCCGGTTTTATATACTGGTTCTTAATCTTATTAATTTATATTCACCCATGAGAGTTCTTCCTGTCTCCACCGTTCGGATTAATGGATTGGGGCATCGTTCTTTCCATGGATCTTAATTATAACACAGAGTGCAACCACTTAGAGAAAACAGTTTCAGATAAACTATGAAGTAGTGAAGCGTCGCGACGCAAAGCTGTGGAAGCACCACAAAGAGATCGCAATGGCACATTCGGAACTTTGCCAAGAGAGCGTGGTACGTCAAATAACATAATATCACCTTTTTGTCTACTGCTATTAGCTAATCTTACGACTACCCTCACTCCTACTGCGTTTAATAGTGTATCGGTGTATCTTGATCCGTTATTTAGTACTATGTCTGTCTTTAATCGAATACAAAAAAAATAATACCTTATATATATAACTATATATATATATATATATATATATACAGACTCAAATCGAGATAACGATGATTATCCAATCCACATTATTTCGAACGAGCTCGAGACTAACAACCTTAACGAATCGATTGGTCCCGGGTCGTTTTATATAAAAATAAATAAATTTAATAAACGGACGGACAACGGATTACTATCGTCGCTCACATTGAACGAACTCTTGCAATGATATCGCTACAATTCTCTATAATTGAACAAATGCATGCTGACGCTAACGCGAAAATCTTCACCGTGATGCGTTCATGTACAGTTAAATAACAGTAATGTATATAAATAGACTGAAAATATAAAGGCAAATAAGAATTCTACTGTCGTCAACGACGCGATAATAATTATTTTATTTTCTTATTCGAAAGAATATTTTATTGCGTTGGATTGTTAGCTGGTCGTTGTCGGGTTTGGTTGGCGTGGGATCTGTATTGCGAGTAGACAGAGATCATCTGTTTCATTTTTATCGGAGAGTAGGTGTCAGAAGGGTCTCTCAGGTATGAATAGGTACACTAATGAGATATTGGGCTCCAGACGTACTGGAGGAAACTGTTACGAAGACAATGTGCAGAGACTTCGGCGATTGAGCTACAGGTCGGGCTGGGGTCCCGTACAATTAAAATAAATAGCGTTGTGGCGGAAACCCTGTGTCAGGTATACCTTAGAGCATATATCTAACTTAATTGGAATATGACCTTTCTGTATTTCGAAAAATTTTTAGGGAATTAGGGACAAGGTTATATTTTATTTCCGGAGGTTATTATGTGTGTATATATGTATAATATTAGAGAGGACATCAGAGGTTATCGAACAGTATTGATGAGTAGGAACATGATTTTCTCATAATACCTTTCTCACAACAGAGTTGAATCTTTCCGCCGATATTATAAGCTATTTCAATTTACGCTACAATTCGATCACTGCTTAACTACGAGATAGGTTCTGTATTCTGAAGGCAAGATTTTCACGAAAATAAAACTGGACATTTGTACATCGAGTTGCAGAACTCCAGCTCGGGCTCGGTCGCGGTATTGAAAGGGGTTTTTCTTTTTGTTTGGGATAGGATACGTAGGAGAGGACCGTTGTGTAAAACAAACGATTCGAATTATCCGCGAAGTATCTTGAACCTAACCGTAACTAAACTAACTTCAACTATAGACTGAGCTAGAACAAAACCTAATGCGGGCTACTTTTTTCGAACTCGCTTTTCGGACAAATTTTTACCTCACTACTGGCAGATTCATTCTTAAAGCAAAAAGGCGGTAGGAGCTATTATAGTCAGGACTGGAATAAACACTACGACTTACCACCTAGGCTACCACGGTGTAATAGGCACTCCTGACCCGCTATATTATAAGGTAACCTTTTAGTTATGCAGTTGGTTTAATAATTATATTCCATCATTATTGTGGAGTATCTCAGATAAATCTTATATCGGGGCTAATAGAAATGGGAAAGACACGCGTTAAGTAATGTACTGTCGCGAAAAAGTGAGCGCATCTCAGGCAATAGTGGATAACTTTTGATCTACTTCGTGAATTAGGGCAACCTATATTTTATACTAGATATAATCACAAATGTATACGTTAATTATATGAACGGAAATTTTATACCTAAACTTGGGAACGCGTTCTGCCGGGCGATTTAGCATAATTATATAAGGACGGACTGTTTGGTCTGTATTCCATTCAATTCTAAATAACTTAGCAATGGAGTTTAGGCATCTTGACCTTTATTGACGTTCTTCTTATACCTGTTAATTTATATATCCGTATAGCTCTAATAGACACTTCTCTCTTACTGTTCTTGTTATTTTTTGGTATATATATATAGTGTGATGGGGGCTTTTGCCGGTCTTTTCGGTTGTTGTATACCGACATCATATATGGATGGAATGTGAATTTAATATGCGCACTTCCCGTACCTGGCGTTATATTACCACCTTATTTCGAATTCGGTAGGTATTCATACGAGACTTATTGAGAGACACGGATACCGCAGGAGTAAGTGTAATTCGGAGTCGCATAGTAACGGTTGAAGAAAGAGAAGTACACGACACCGGAGTTCGAACAGTCAGGGAAAAGTGATTGAAAGATAATAGGTCGAAGAGGGGTTCTGCGATAAAGTGTATTTTACCGCAAAGAAAGTGTAAGTTGAGAGGAGATAAATATTGTGAGGTCAGGTGAGGAGGGCGATAGGGCGCTCGTTACCATGAGAGTACAAGATGGGGAGGATGTAATGTTAAGTAGTGGAGATTACGGGCATGAAAAAGTAGACTAGGGAGTAGAGAGGTACGCTCCCTTTGTTATCATCAATAGAGTAATATATGGAATTGGTTTGTCTTTGACATGGGTGTTCAGGAGCGAGCATGGTATTTAAATCGGTTAATTCACCTTACACTTCTTCCCAGTGGATGAGGAAAACGGCGCTTTTTAAAGAAATATAAAATAATGGCAAATATATTAGTAGCTTGACGACTCCACGTGTCGTTCTATATAGTTATCTATGTACACTGTAGTTTTCCGCCTGCTTCATCTATGCATACCGAGATTTTAATTCTACTGAATTATTTTTTCGGAAGATACTTATTAACTCCAGGAATGATAGTGAACGTTCTAACTATGCACGATGAAGTGATTACCTGTTTGAAAAGCATATCAAAATGTCTTCTGAAAATGAGTGGAACAAAAGGTTATTTTTGTTCATTCACATTAATCAGTGTTAACCATAGGTCGATTGCATAATGCTATGTCATATTCATACAGTTTTAGTTTATTATTATTGTGGTTCCATGAGATGGCAGCTCATACCCATAATAGAAAACAAAGAAATAAGTTCTTAACACTGGTCTGGACATTATAAAACTCATTGTATAACCACCATGTAACATATAAAATAAATAAAATTAAAAAACGCTTCTTCGCATAATGTTGCTACCAAATAATAAGGCATGTGCACTGAGAGACAAAGTAGTAGAGTTTGGAGTATGAAATAGACTGATTATTCATTTTTCCTATATCAGTAGGGGAAGGAATGGTTTAGGGCTTTAAATAACTTAAAAGCAGCAGCAGAAAGCGCAGTAATAGTTACCTGTATTCTACACACTGGTCATTATCATTAACCTGTCCAGCTCAGCCTAAACCGAATATAATCCTTTAACTACTTATCATCATCATTTTTACTAATCATATTATCATTCTAATCATATCTATTTTATTCCCTCGTCTCGAACTCGGATAAAGAATTTTTATTAATAAATACACTCTAAAATAAAATTAATTCTTTCATTTAATCGTTAATAATAAAAAATGAAAAGAACGAACGTCAGTTAGAACACGATAAGTTTCCTTATTCCTGACGGTTTGTACATTATCTCAATCACTACACTCACCATTCGCTATCTTGGTTTCCGTTATAAACGGCCTACATTAGTTTTATTTACTACCCAATTGATCTCTCAGTCCGTCGAGTTAATTAATTTTCTCTGCGTTTTCTTTCTGTAATACCAATGGTTTTTCACAGAAGTACAAAGAGAAAATCAAAGCAAGAGAAAAGTAGATTGCGCGCGTCCCATGACTCAGAGATGACACTAACTGTTGCAGAACGTCGGACGATTACTCTTATTTAAATTCCTTTATTGTATTTTGCGTTTTAGCTTTATGTCTATATCTTCAGACCACCCTTTTCACTCTCATGCGTATTAGTGTATGGCGCTGTTAGTCGGTAGGCTCGTTTTCTAGTCCGTGTCTGTCTCTTTCTCAATCTCTCGTATACATGAGCCACTAATTAAATGGAGACATTTCCTATATGTGTATGATTAAGTCGTAATTGTATTTATTGGTACATCGCTCATCGGGAGACGATTGTATCTATTACCGCCTATGTAAATATTACGTAACGTTTAGTCCGAGAACTTGCATACCTCTGTATTCGTATTGGTTTCTGTCTTTTCTGTGTTTGTGCCTCTTCGATGTTGAGTAGAGGTAAGAGAGGAATATGAAGAGGAATGTTAGATGGAGGTACTAGGACCGTTGAACAAGACGACATATGCGGTCGCTTTCATATCAATGAGACAGAGGCTTCTGCTAATTCGAATAATATCTGACTATATCTCGATACTATTGAATTCATATATTTCACGCCATTTTATAATGAGTGCGCGATACGGAGTCTTTGGAGCGAGAAAATACGTTCTCATCCGGTATTATGCTGGTTAATACTATTTGAATTTGTAGCTCTCTATGTTATTATTTGAAATTAAAATATGAATCTATAATAATTTTATGTAGCTGATGAATGAATCGTACGTCGTCAACTCGGATCTCTGGAGGTGTTTATTCATGTTGTTGGTTTATATCGATTAATGTTTTTTATTTCATGGATATTACTGGAAACATGCCTGATGAATGTACTCAGACTTATCGATGTGCGTCCTGGATTGTCGTTGTGAGATAGTGAGTTATTGCGATTTGCATACGTTGCAACACGAGAGTACTCGTTTAAGTCGTTCTTATCCACGGAGGGGGGAGAGGTGCCACTGTCCTAATTTGCAAGAGTTATGGTGAGAGCTAAATGCATCTTTTCAGCGGTTCCTATGGAACTCATCCCACACGTATTGTACCTGGTTGCGTTAGGCGGACGCTACCAGTATATGACAGCAGTCAAGACGCAATTCACCGTGGAGGACCAATAATTTTTTCCAGATGTCAGTGCCATTCAAGTAGTATGCGTGATTCGAAACCTGTGTGGTGTTTTGAGCGTGTATTAAGTGTTTAGTTCTGACGCTTATAACACGAGAGGTGAGGTTTTTAATGTAAAATAAGAGAGCATGACATGCACTCTAGGCTAGTATGGTCTCGTAGACGTAGATGACAGTGTTGTATTCTCTTTTATAAATGGGACACCCACTCCTGAAGACCGCCGTACTTATTATACTGATCTCCATCACTGACGACTAACATTTCCTCTGACATTCTATAACCGCGATCTAAGAGGTATCGAGATAATATGGTGAGCGACGAGGACTAACGTTTCGCCAATCAACCTCATTTTGTTTCTCGTCACACTTCCTTAGTTGTTATGGAGGGTAAACTGAATAAAACTGATGGAAAAAGTCTACTGTAGGAATTCGCTGCGGTATCCCAGATAATGGGTGTTATAAATGATTCGAATTTTGGGGATTTCAAAGACAATATACAGGAGGAGAGGTAACATAAATAGACACCACTGAGTGTACAGAACACTCGGCTAAGGAAGATTCTACATGACATCGTACCTAACTTCATTAATAGAGGGGCTAAGATGGCGAGATAGATAATCCTATATAATATAACGTCATATTTCGATATATAAAATTCGAGCTTCGGACAATTTTCTAATAAACCCATTACGGGAATAGAATAAGGAAGGCTATCTATTCCGATGGACTATAACTGACTCTAATTAGAGCTCAGATGTAATATTTAGTTATATAATTTTATCTAATTCGCTCATATGATGAGATAAAGACACCTAACACCGTATGACGTCCGAAGGCGACTCGGCAAGTCGAATCCTTTTCTTCGTGAAATTCCCCCTTTTATCAGAAACACCAAATTTCGGTATTAAACGGTAATTTAATCTTCAAACCTTTAAGAATCATTTGGGGCGATATCCACTAGGAACCAGGGCTTGATCCTTTATTACATCTCCAATAGGTAAGTTTATTATATACCGCCCCCATACCGAAAATAATCCACGCTCTATATAGACCTTCTCTCGTCAGATCGGAATAGTATGGAACTTTGGCTATTTCGTGAAGTGAACGCCCTAATTATTCATAGGTTGGACTAAATGCGCGCTTTTATCCCTAACGGCGTTTTTACCAACTTTCTTCAGTCATCGATTCATTAACGAGACTATATATATAAATATCCTATAAACCGTTCGATACGTGCGGATAGTAATAGTGGTGACGTGATGTAAGGCTGCAGATTATATGATTCGGAGAGGTCCTAACAAGATATGACGAGTGATATCATCTAAGCATATATAATTGAGGTATTTTTTGAGAGAGGTATATACATGTTTTCCGTTATTTACTCAGTGGTTTTATATCAGTGACTATTTAACTAAAATTTTGCCTAATTTTTAACGGGTTATTTGTAACCAAGAGTGGCGGAGGGCTAAATTTACTAAGTCAAATAATATTTGCCCGGATTGTTAAAGATGCGAGGGTCTGTGTCTTTGATATGTTATCCTTGGTGAGTCACTGTTGTTTAATGTTAATTGTGTAAGGCGCTATATGAATTCTTTCCTGTTAGCCAGGTTTGGTTTGGTTATTACTAAATAAGATCTCATTGTCCGGTCTGAGAGGGATGTTCAACGTGACGGGATGGATTTTTATCTCTGTGGCGGATAAGTAGCGTGTGTCGATTAAGTCAAGCTTTACTGCGAGTCGGAGTCGTCGATGGACTCTCGGGCATTAGTTTATACGCAGATGGATTATAGGATTCCCTAGGTCATGTTCGGCGAGGCTGCTTCTATGGAAATCTTCACTCAGAGAAATTTCACTCATATGATTCATCTCGTTCACGGATGATAATGAGAGTAGCGATCACGTTCTAAAGTTCGTATGATTGTGGTTGAGAGATGGTACGACCGAACTCGTAGGGTCTGGATACTTGTTCTCTCGGAGGTTATGTCTCCCTAGGAGGTAATGATACCCAAAATAGTGGCTTTGTTAGAGGAATCACATGAGTATGGTTGGCTCAATAATATAATACAGGTCGGAGATTTAATGTTTTGATGGTTTACTCAATGCGGTGACCCTATGTATAATCGGTTTAGTATAAAAATATAATATATAACATCTCTCAAATCTTATAAAAGAATAAGTATTGTACTATATAGATAATCTTATAAAACGATGCTTCTAGAGTTCGAGCTCTCTGTTTTGTCTAACCAGATTACTTATGGACACCAGGTAAACAATGATAAATCCATAAGGTTTATTCTGGACCCATACGACTTTCACACTATCGGCGTGTTTGGATCATTCGTCGGTCCAGCCACGCTCAGCTTATCTGTCTCATGCTGTTTATCGACGACAGAGGTCTAACTCAGATGGATAATAGATAATAAGAATATAGTCACAGGTCTAAATCATAGCGAGTAAGTAGTATAGCATACGTCATTCTGACGGTCACTGTGCGCGCCCGTCGACACACTGTCTGTATAGCAGACTGTTATTCAGACGGGGGGTAACGATTGAAAGTAGAGGAGCTCTGCTTACGTAACTCCAGTCAGCGATCCTCTTAATCGGTACTCCATTTTCTATTCGCGAGTCTACAATCCTTCCGGTATTGTACTCTCTCTGACCCTGGGCAACAGGACATGTTATGTGATATGTAGCGGTCCGATCGCCTGTATCATCGTTCAGTGTGATGTACGACGAGATCATTCCAGAGTCGCTGTGACGATTGAAGCTGGCGCAAGAGAGTGCGAATACCGCTACGACAATTAGATGTAGACTTCTATCTCAATTTATTTTTATTTAACTTGTACTTCAGATCCGAGATGAATGATCATTTATTCCCACTATAAACACCCCTATATCCTATTTCCCGCATCCTATGATTATTTTAAATTAAATCGGATCTATAACATAACGTGGGGTTGATTCTGGATTTCGAGGAATCGAATCTGAGTTCCGTGTATTAATAACGCATATCACTCATCTCGTTATAGCGGTGCCGCGACTGTTCGGTATATTTATCTATATTACACTCTCCGTCTTGCTCTCTCTTCCGGCCGTGTGTCTCGCCTTGTCTTTCAGATTATTCTGTGGTCAACCACGCTCACAGATATGATCAATAAGAGTAATGGACGGAGAGGATGGAGAAAAAAAGACAGGTAAGTCCAGGGTCGCGCAGCGGGCTCGCATACACAAGAGCAGTGTTGTCGCAGCGTGTACGACGCGGCATTGACTGATCACTAATCTTGATACACCTAAACCTTTTGTCATCTTCCCCGCTGTCTTCATACGAGGTTTCACCTGACCGAGCTCTCCTGTCCCTCGTCGTCGGTACGTGTACCTCGTAAGGGTGGGTCGGAGCGGCAGTCCTCTCTCGCCTCACGTGTCTCGCGCTTTTTTCTAATCATTCGAAATAATTCACAGTAGGAACTAAAGGTTAATACATCTGGACAGTATAAGAGTCGGAGTCGGAGTCGTCGGTTGGAAAGTTTGATTCGGTCGCCGAGTCAGATAGATGCACTCGCATGAGAAGTGGACACTCCACCAAATTCAGTGAGAGGAATGAGTCACGTTCGTGACGAATCGCGGAGAGCCTGAATCGATTGGTCCATGGGTCGGGTAGATGATATAAAAAACTAACAATACGGGTACTCGGGAGAGCGTGGCGGGAGCATTCCGGACGTGCGCGGTCGGCGGTTCTCATTGAAGGCGAGAGCTGTCGAAATGAAACGCGATTCCTAATTTCGATAGCAGAAGGTGGCGAGCGCGAACGCCGAAAGTGCTTCTCACTCGGAGGGCGGTATCGGGGGAGGTGTGAGGGTCACGTTAATATGAGAGGATATAAAATATGAGCAGAATAAGGCGATGACTCGAATCCAGTACGTATCGTTCGCAGAGCGACAGTCGATGATATCATTACTGAGTGTGTCATTTAGTAATACTATTGCAGATCGTTATTACAAACGGTTATTAGTCACGATCTAGTGTTGATTTGGTTGGAAGATATCGGAGGAACAGAGAGGCATACGGAAGGCATTATTGGAAAGAAGTTTTACGGAGGGAGAGGGGATTGTGTGGGAGAGTGATGTAAAGAGTATTCACCCAGAATCTGTAGTATTGCGAGGCCCTGCCATGAGCGGTGAGGACAGATATCGATTGTACAAGGTTAAGCACGCACTCCGCTTAGATATGCCTTAATGATCAGTCAATTCTGTAATGGGCAGTTTCGTATAAAGTTTCCTGATTGTAGTTCTGGTGTGTGTTATATTTGGTCCTGTTATATTTATGCTGGATATGAATGAGATTATGAGGTTGTCCGAAGGATAAGGCTTGACAAAATCAAAGAATAAATATTAATTTACAGTTAGTATATAAGAGAAAGGAAATATATAAATTAATTATAATAAAAGTGGAATTAGATTTTACTTATTTCACTTTAACATATGTTCGAGGAGATATTATATACCAGCTAATTCGAATGTCACGTAATATACGGTGAGTATTTATGTAACGCTGGACTTAGGACCTTCTACCAGAAAAACACAGTTTGTTCTGAAAGTCCGAAAACCACTGGGTCTCGGTCCGTTCCGGATACGAAATATCCTCTTTTTTCTGGAGCGATAAGTGAATAGTGAGAGAGGTAAATCAAAACGTACATCGACTACCGCGAAGACCTCATTCTACACTAATTCGCTGCCGCACTACATCTCTTCCATATCCAAAATGAGCTAGACTTACACATTGATCTCATTGAAAACTCTATTTGGATTCATGCGTCTATTCATTCGATTCAGAGAGCTCTATTTCTGGTTCACAAGGATATTATTAACACACCACCTTCGGAAAAGAAAATAAAGGAGAAGTTAGCGAATGTGAGAGAAATAAACATGAATCTGCTGTATCATTTACTTATGGGTTCCATAGCATAGATAATTATTTATATAGATGTTAATCTTCTGACATTCTAAGTCTTATATATCGACTTTTACATGATTTAGGACTAAGAACTGACGGGTGGTCAATAGCGGATAGGGTTTTACTTCGCGTCTAGTAGAGTCGCATACGCGGTACACGTCTAGAAATTTACACATATCTCTTTTATTTATCCATATACGTCGAATTTCACCACATCTACCAATTCTCAGAAACTCACTATCGGTCATTGTGACCACTACACCAAGGATCGCATTCAACTCACACCACAACGCACTTGACCATCTTGGGCTCAGCGTCCAAACTCAAACCAGGGACAGAACGGGCACTCGCATCTCATTCAATACACTCGTATTAGTCCCAAGTAAGATGTCTGAGTACTCATACGAGGGCGAACGTAAACATGTTATTCGGTACCATTTTATCACATATATAATTTTCATTGTAAAAGCGTAATACCCCACATCACCCATAAAAACTTAAATAGCACTCACCACAAACCTAGATAAAGATAATATACACACGGTCTTAACATAATTAAGACACTTTCATCTTGAATCCAGTCTGGCACGACATCCAGGGAATATTAGGCAAGTTCGGAGCTGTTTAAATGGCGTGTCTTATTTTACTGGGTGTACTACAGGAACCTCATACATCTCTTCGCGTTGGAAGAACATGTAAGTGACGCACAACTGCCTTAACCTACGGAGCACTTTAATCTCATCCTACTTTATCTCTGTGAGGGCTCGCGAATTTCTCAATCGAGACCTACAAGCAAATCCGATTTACCTGCTATTCGACCATAGTTCAGGAGAGAAGGTAACTGTGTGTATCTAAACTGATAAGGGGATATTATATTCAGATAAGAGCGAACCCTCACGTGCTCACTAAATTAAATATAGATCTCGAAGGGAGAAATAATATGTACGAGGAGATAAGCCGATATTTAGGTATTATGATTCTAGGAGTGGATAGAGGAAGTAACATATAGTATTACCATATCCATAGGGTGATGTTGAGACAGTGGTGTGCGTGTACAATGACCTCTCGAAGGTTGTTTATAACATCAGGAATCTGCTCTCATAGTGAATGTGTCGTTACGCCTTTTACTAAAAGTTATGTTTACAACGTGGCAGGTGTTCAATATGGTATTTTATTTCTACAATAACGCAATAGCCTCAGGGTTGTATCGTAAATTACTTTACTGGTTAGCACAGACGTGTGTTAGTTAAAAACCTAGGTATAGCACTCAGGTCGCCAACGGTACGCATGAAGAATCCCACTTAGTTCGCAACTTATGCGATAGCCTATTTGCGTTCAAACCGTCTCAATACCCCTGAGATATTATAGTAACGTTAATTAGCCCTGTAAGCTGGTTTTACAAACGTGCGCTAACTGCCGAAGTTCGCTCAAGTCTCACTTATCTTCAGCTAATTATACCTTTGTAGCGCCAATAACATAAGTTTACGCGCATAATTCACGCGCTCTGAATTGATAGTATTTATCTCGCGTCTCCTATATCGATCATACGAACGAGGGAATTACCACAAATATAGTGCATAACCTATAATCTAAAAACACAAATCAATGCTCTACAAAAAATACTGCAGCTGCGAAAAATATATATACGGGTGATCATGCTTGGGATGACCACTCAGCCCCGTAAAAAATCGAAAATAAGAAAAGTACGGTCAATTATAGCTCGGTAGAAAAGTCACTTAAATGGTAAGGTGTCGAGGACAACAGCCAATTAGTCTAACTCCGTATTATCTCCATGCAGCCTCACCTGGCGTTATTAAGAGATTTAAAATATAAAATGTTACATCGTAAGGAATAACGAAAGTCTGCGGTGAAGATATCAACAACAGCACGTGGAGATGCGGCGGGAGATGTTCAAAACGAGTCTTACAAAAACAAAAAGCAGCAGGCGAACAGAATGGCTCGAACGCTGAGAGACAAGAGAACTCGTCCAGTATGACTTCCGTCTGCCAGGTCGCATCACCGAGATGCATATCTCTTCAAACCCAATAAGCAACTTATCAATGTCAATACATCAATGCAATACATTCATCATCCACGTCTACGTCATATACGCCGAACCGGAAATATTTTTATTCATTTAAATTCAGCCTCAAAGATGAATTTTACTTCAGTATTCGTTTAATTCCAGAATAATGAAAAGAAACGAAACGACGAGCACCACCCAGAAATCTTACAACATTAGCGTCGCTATCACAGAGCTTCTGTGTATGTAAATAATTTCCACAACAAACCCACAAATTATATCGCTAAGTAACCATAATTGGTTTTCACAATTATAAAAAGTACTCAAACTCAAAATTAGCAAAGAAATATAATGGGTACAATAAAAAATCTAACACACCTTACGCTTAGAATAACCAACTAACATTAACAAAGTCCATAACTTAACACAGTAAAGTACCTAGCCACAGCCATACAAAACGTAATCGCTACTTCAACTTTTCAAAGCACGGAATCCATACTACTCTTAATATAATATAATCAATGCTTCAATAAATCCTTCTGATCACTGTCGAGAACACTGTAAAATATTCTGGTACGTCATTTCCATGAGGGTATCATATTTTTTGGGTGCCAACAGCCAGTAGAGAGGCAGAGAAATACAAGAAGGTATTCGATATTAAATAGAGCCACTAAGCGCGCCAATGCCGCTGCTAACAGTAGTGAGGCACATACGTGCAGAAACGGTACGTACCAAAGATCTCCTCATATTTATTGATTCAGGCTACAGATAGATAATATGAATTTAGCTAAGATACTTACGACATCGCTCGCACCGGAATCCTACTCACAAACTTCATAGACCGAGTTGAGATAAAGTGTGTGTAATTCTGAAACAATAGATGCTTCCGACGCACTTTAACCAATTCCGTGTCGAAGTTGCTCATAGATTTCTGGATACTACCAGAAAATTAAAACCTAAAAATAAAATAACACCCCTTTTTCCAGCATATCTCTACATATTAAACGGGTTAATTTTACATTGGCACACGCATACCATGGCGTAGAACCTCAGTATGTAATCAAATCCACCTAATTAATTCAGGGGATATCCGAGACTATGATGTAGGGCTCACATTATCCCATCTACGATAGCACTGGAATATGGATCCCTGTCTTGGGTTTAATATACAAAAATAACCAATAAAAAATAAGAACGGACGGTACTCATCGAGACTCGGTCGACAAACCCACATTAATGAACCGAACTCTAGCAATGAAACGCTCCTAATGAACAAATGCATGGCGCGAACGCGAAAATCTTCACCGGGATGCGTTCATGTAACAGTAATGAAAAATAGACGAATAGGCGAATGAATCGTCGTCGTCAACGACGCGATATAATTTTCTTTTTCTATTCATTCGTATTAACGTTTGTCGTTTGAGATCTTTGAAGTTTCGTTTTTGATTTGGTTGGCTTTCGAGTGACACGAACGACTCGGCATTTCTGGCAGGGAGAGAGGTGAATGAGAGGGGACCTCTTTCAAGATATTACCAGGCGCAACTGCCAACGACGCCGAGGAACGTACGCCATTTTGTACAGGGAGCCCGTGGGTCCCTTAAGATAATTTTTTTAATAATTCAAAAATTAATTATTTACAACAGTATTCAGGAAAACATCCGAGACTAAAGGTTTTAACTCATTTTAAATAAATGTTTATATAAATCATAAAAATTTTATTTGCAAAATTAACTTTAAATAAAAAAACTTTAACCTGAGAGCGCAGACCGGTATTATTTCGTAATAAAATCAAGACACTATACACACTCACGTTTGAAATTCAAATATATTCTCTACTTAGAGACCAATTATTACAAAGACATAGTATAAATAGTATAAGTACTTTGGTCCACACAATAACTCGTATGTTCCACTAATTCCCTTTTTACCTTCTCTGAGTAGATTATATTTCTCACGAATTCTAGGTCTCAACGACTCGTAAGGTTCAGTGGGTTGCAGCACATTTTCGTTTTTAAGACGAGACAGTGATGAAACAACTTTCTTCAAATGTCACAGCGATAACACAAATTCTCTATAGGCACTATAAATGATAATTATACTACTCCTTATAAACTCTTAAAACTTACATAGTTGTACATCATCAATTGTAAACTTTATGAGAAGAGAATATTACTCCGAGACGTTGACCTATAATGAGAATTTAAAATCACTAATAAAGAAAACAACTCTAGACCCACAAGTAAAATATGTCCTTTTAATGGGGGCAATCGATACGCTTTAATAAATCATTTTCTCTCATACTCTTGCCTATGCTAAAAACACTTACTCTAGAGTCTCCCAACACGTTCTCTTACTAAGGGCACTCAGTCCCAGAATACGGGTGCCACCATTGTCTTAAAAGACGAAATTGATATAATCACGTCCGCTTCTTTATCTGGCCAACGCGCTTTCTTTCCAAAAATAAAACTGACTCGCATCCATCTTTATGCGAGGAGCGATCGCCCTTTATAACGTTTATTTTGCGCGGAAAGTCGGAATTTATATTTTCAATTTACCCATGCACTAAGCTTTAAAGAATAAAACTTATAGGGTAAATATATAAATTTTTACTTATTAATCATAGATAAACTGTTTCATTCTCCCTGCACAATTAGGGCCTGGGTGCGCCACCGCTTATTATAGTTTTTGGGCGGGGAAACCAGAATATTTTTCGCATTTTATTTAATTCAACGAATATAAAATAATAATTATATACTATAGAACATAACCTAAATCCTTTTTCTGAAATGCACGTAAAACTTCTCCAAATGAAGGACGGGGATGTAACACAAGCATACTCTTTATATGCTACCCTACCTAAGGAACAATGAGATCTTCAATGCTGAAAGCAGTTAACTAATGGAAACTAACTCTTTTAGCGGTACCTCTGTTAAACTATTTTAAGACCCCGCCGCCTTCCCCTGCTCTTTTTTTCTTAGTAAATAACATCACCTGAAATAGACCCATGTGTACGACCTTCTGTTCGGGCAGCATAACCCACTGAGTAGAGGTCCTCACCGAACCGAGAGCGACTCTCTTTGCTAATGCCAAAACGATGAATTATAGACAAACTACTTGGAGAAACAAACCGCTTCCACCCAGAGAAGATTGCACGAAAGACCTCACAATCTCGACGTCACCCCTGAGGGGGTCGTAAGCGGTCACAGCAATTAAGGGCACAGCCTCCCACAAAAAATAAGGGCAATCGTGTAACTCACTAGTCTCAAGCGGCCCTCTTGCGACCGACATCTCTTTAAGTTATAGTGTGTGTTAGCGGGAAAGGGTTCAGTATGGTCTTCATTCGAAAAGCATCTTTATACTGAGAGAATATTAACAAAAATTAGTATATAAATACTAAGTCTTTATAATCTTAATAATAATATAAATTTTTAGGAAATATTAAAGCTTTTAATCACATTTACTACAACGTATCAGATGTTTAAATATATTTGGTAAATTAAAAATTTGTTCAAATGTAAACTGCGTACTATTTCACGAGAGTAATTTTATGAACATTTTATAAAAAATGACAAATAAATGCCACACAAGTTTCATCCTAACGTAAGCTTCTCAGGTGGGCATATATAGAATTCCAATAAAAATTGAACATAGACCACAGAACATTGAATAATATCATATTTTCTCTCCCGCATTATAAAAGTCGAGATGGGGGAAACGTAAGACCTAAACTTTACGGGTGTTTTTGCGCACGGGTAAACAACTATTCTATTTCTCAAGTACCGGTGGAACTAAGTATTTTTGCTGTTACTAGTAGCACTTATTAAAGGAAATAGGCACCAATAATCACAAAGGTAAAACGAACAATATCTATTAAAAGAGACATCGCTTTCACTCCTGAGACGAACATATGCTATCCATTACAATGGATTGACACCAATCTGACGTATAACTCAATTTGCTAGCATATTTGTTTTTATACAACCTCTGAGGCTACCTGTACACTTTGCACAACGATCCCTTATCATCCTATGGCCAAAGGTGTCACTCCGCTTGCTCTGGGAGGGCTCATATTACCTTCAAAGACATGTAATTTGAACTCATATAATACGTCCGCTATCACACCGTCACGATATTAGCGAAAATGCCTCACAAATAGGGACGCGGTAAGCCACTTCACAGTTTATGGGCCGCTTCCGCAGCAAACCTAATAGCTTATTTACCCTCTGGCGGGAAAGGGCTCGAACGTTTTCCTCACTAATATCCGATAAATAATTATTCATCCTCGGTAGTGAAATTAAAAAACAATATAATATAGAATATAATCTCTCACAACTACTTACTTCCAATATATATATGCTATTTTATCTTATATTTCTGGTGTTCATTCTACAAGCATGTGGTCCACTCAGGGTAATACTATTTAGATACTCATATTTGGCGGGAAGATATCCGTAACCTTTTATCTCTGTACACTAAGATCAAACAGAATTTTTTACTCCCATTATTAAATAAACAAAGTAGTATTTAATGCCTAACACCAATTACAAATTATTTAAAAGACACCCGACGTTATGAAAAAAAACACACCTACGGGTGGAATCCGCAGGAACCCGACTAGATTAGTCCGTGTTGATAGAAAAAATTCACTGCAGAACGAGGGCGAGATCACCACCGCTGAAGGGGTGTGGTATTTTAATCGCGTGCCTTTATCCCCTTCCTGTATTTTCGTCGAGGGAGCTATAGCGCGTTCACTATCAGCCCCTCTTTCAGGAGTTTGAGGCACACATCTACTAAGAGGCGCGTAAGTGCAACCTGTTAAGCTAGCGTTCACCGTCCTGTATTCAGTTAAAGAGGAAGAGATGTACAATAGAGAGAAATGTTAGCTGATATCACTCATCCGCTACCGCGCCAATACTCGCCGAGAATGGGTATGTTAGTTTGTCTTTGCTCAAAAAATATATATAATCTCTGTGTCGCGGAGTTTTTATGAATGAGGGACAAGATGCGCCAGATTTTAAGGTCTTATTTGTTGTACCGGGACAACGATAGTTTAGGTTAATACAATATAATAATATTTAATGACATAATTTAAGTCGTTTAGTGTCAATTGAATACTATTATATTTAATATTTTCATCGCTTATATATTGTAACTAAATGTATAATTACTTCCAGTTTTTTTGCAGCTAACTCTCTGATGTGAACGCTGGGGAGCGACTTCCATTTTTGAGCGGGTAAAAAACGTTAGATGTAATCAGCAAGAATAATAGTTTACTTAAGATGAGATCTTTCTAAGGCATTTTAAATATGGGTCTAGAAAGTGCAACATTAAAACCCAAATAAATTCATCTGTACGACGCACCGGGGATATAATTCTCACTACCATACCTTCGGGAGGATCCACCACACCCGACGTAAATGTGCTTTGTTTCATCGTTTCCCCGTGCAGTTCTCTGGGGTGTTCTTCCATTAGTCAGCTGACATTATTCAGCCTTTGCTTAACCAGGTTTCATCCATATTACCATTTTCGAGGCTCGCGTTGCCTGGAATAGCGGACTCTTGCTCCTTGTAAGAGAGAGACCTAAAATATCAAAGTACCACAGGTTCCTCGAATTCAGGATCTAGCATATATTTTTCTGAAGGGTGGCCAGAGAGGAGATCCTTAGACTCTCGCGATGTTTATGGGACGGCAGAGATCGCTCCTTTCTCTATGATGTATTTCTGCGTCGCCTGGAAACACGAAATTTAGTATGTTGTTCAACATAATGTGTGGGCATGCAAGCAAAATAACTTAAAATATATACCTTACTATATCCGGGAAAGGTATAAGGTTTGTTTATGCTCTTATGAGATATGAACTTACTTCTTTATGCTCGCATTCACATTTAGGGATATGGGAGCCGCCGCCTTTTATTTTGTAATAGTTTGTGGGGGGGAATCAAGACGTTTTATTGTTTCTGGATTATATCTGAATTCATTTAAACTTTTGACAATTTTGTTATAGAATCTAAATTCAATTACATAGAGAGAATATCTTGTTATAAGAAAAATGTGAAAGCCTGGAAGTTCTTATTGTTTTGAGCCGATATGCGACTTTGTCTGTCTTTCAAAAGACCGTGAGGTGTCACGTAATAGGCACTGGTCCATTTAGACACAAGCTCACGCAGCCACTACGTGCTTCAAGTTATATTGAAATTTGGGTAAGTGGACTTTAAGCGCAGTTTGTCACGCCCGGAATTTTGGCCTAAATTGTCTTATGTTTATTGCGATCAGTGCGACAGCTTTGTGTGAGATTTGAGTTTAGGCGGTGAATCCGCAGATTAAAAATTCTGAGGACATCTTTTTGTTCGCACAGAATGTTGTTTTAATTCTGCCATAGTGCTCAAGATCGCATATTGGTTTAATTCCTCTTGAGTATAGAATTGGTATCCATCTTTAGTAAGAAGGATATTTATAGTTAGTTATTAAGATGATGCGGCTTATTATAAACACTTTATATTGCTTTGATCTTACGCATAGAAGAGTAGATCATTATTCTTGAGTTGTTATGAATTTTGATGTATGACCTATTATTTTATGACTACTTTTAATGACGTATATGTAGAATTAATCAACTATTAACAGGTTTTATTCAGGTATGTTAATCGCCTCGATATTCTATCCAATTATCGCACAAGGAGATAGATCCTAATGTAAAATTAAGAGTGTACCTCTCTGTGAGAACTGATAGATATATTCCTAACATAATATAGAATGTGCCGTCGGACGTAATTTAGTTTGCCCTCGATTTAATGTTTAGTCTTTTCTATTCTCGGAGCACTGCCTAAGGGCTTTGTGTCGTTCTGTTCACAAGCACTACTTCTTTACTTCTGTCAAATGTGCTTTCAAAGGGGTATCGCCAAAGGCGGTACTTGTGTCTCTAACTTGAGAAAGAATTGTAGTCGATAATTACAAAACACTGTGCCGCATCACAGTCGAGCATATTTTTGGCTGTCGGTACTAAAATAAAAAATCGAGAGTGGAGATCGTGGGGATAATAATAACTGAACGGATTTAAATTCGCCTCCTATTCGAGTTATAAAGTCCATTATCGATATCTGAAAGATGAACCTGAAATTCTTGCTTTCCTGTGGTCAGTGTATTTCTTATAAGGAGTTAGAATATATTGGTTGAAAAAAGAAAAGTGTTAGATCGCGGTCTTTTGACGAGGGTTATGTCACACAAAGCTAATTATTTATGTGGTCCAATATCTTCCAATCTTCATCGCATCCCTTATACAACCAAAACCCATGTTATTAAATATAAGTAATAAACTCCTTTTTATTACTTTTCCGCACCCTTAAATTTTATTTTTCTTTCTAAAATTGATTCGGGTCGCCGCTGGCCCGCCCAGTCACGTGTTGGTATAATTAATAGATTATTTTTACCATAAAACGAAAATTGTGGAGTGTATAGAGTTTTTTTTTAATAGATATTATTCATTCAGGTCTTTTTTTCACGGCGAGGTATTAGCATCGCCATACCGTATATGTCAAGGGTATATGATAGGGGTGCAGTATATGACAAGTGTGGTCCGCAATCGAACCGCAGTACGGTATCAGCGAAATCTCTGTCTTGTTGAAGGTATTATAGAAGATCAATTTATTACAAAACATCACTGTGCCCGCTCAGATCCATCGGATAATGCGACCCAAGCTTCAAAAACTAAAATTTTGAGAAATGAACCTTCTTCGTTAATTCGGAAAATAAGGCTTTTTCTCTCTGTCTGATGTATAATTGTCCGTTAACTCGTTCGGTCATAAATGAAATTCTATCGTACACGCGCGATGGTAGATATAACCGCGAGGCCGATACTGAGATCGAGTCGGCGATTGTCACTAGCGGAAAGGTGAATAAAACAGTTTTCTCAATATTATTTTATGACACTGGCTCTTTGTTTCAATCAAGCAAATGGTACACTCTTGAAAAGACCATTTTCCTGTTTAGCATTTTAATATAATATATACAGTATTACTATGTCCCAGTTCGGGTGCATTAGATGATAAGTATTGGCCTTTGTAATAAATATATATATTAAATCTTTTTATTTTTATGAATATAAGAGGCAGGCGACGCGCCTTTCATATAGTTTTACTTCAATAAACGACTTTATTAATTAATATATATATATTATTATAATATTTATATATATATATATATTATATGATATATATATATATATATAATATATAATATTAATAATATATATAAATTGATATATATATAGTTATAATATATAATATATATATAATATATAAATAATAAATATTAAGTAATTTTATAAAAAATAGTTATAAATAAACTTACCATTTCGTTGCTTATCGTTCGCGAGCCTTGATTGCACCACTGTTCGATACTGAACTGCACGCGGGGAATCATTTACATATAGAGGTTTACGGACCAAGTCGACGAGCGTCGTTCTGTTATTGAAATTATCAAAAAGGAAGGAAGTAATATGTAAAAACTAACGGACGTACGGTATTCCCGGGTAATTTTATTTTCATTTCGCCTTTCTTCCCCAATCGAGTACCTATGTCATAAATATCCTAATTGTGACACTTCTAATTCGATAATTCCTGGAATTATCCTCTTCCTTAGTTCAAATAAGAGGGCACTCTTTTTCGCCACACCGCAACTCGAAGCGTTAACCTAAACAATTGATTTTACTTGATGTATTAGATTATATACCGTGCTGCCTTATAGTAAGAATGTTTGTTTATAGAATTATAGTGAGAGATTAGAGGTTTAGGAGACGAGAGAACATAGTTGAATAAATATAACGTCGTAAAACCAGTCTATACGCCGAGAGAGAGTGTAACATTAAAGTAGGATCGCCATGGCAGGAATTTCCGGACATGTGAGACAGCACCGGACTCCTGTGAGGGATTTACACCTGTTGTACACCGACATGTAGACAGACATGTAGACACCCGACATGTTAGACAACCGACATGTAGACCCGCACCTAGACACCTGGAAGTACGACGAGCACCTAGTCTAGAACTATAGTAGACACTGAACTCATGGAGGAGATTAACGATTGGATCCATCCGCGTATGTAACAATATTGTACATGTAAAACGTATTACCACCAAAATTTTAATAACTAGGGCTATTCTGACGATGTAGTAAACGATAACAGACTATTGTGTAGGCGAGGAGGGTACGCACCTACTAGTAGAGCACTCTTGTATATCACTGTTAAGACAATGATAAGACCGACCATTGGCTATGGAGCACTACAGTGAATATATGTAGTATACACCTCATTTTAATTACTAAAACTTTAATACGATTTTGACTTCAATGGATAATCGCACACGAACCTTCCCCAGGAGATCACTCGCATAGAGGCACTCATATCCAGACGCTACTGTATGCGCCACTACCTGGACATGTAGTAAACAACCATTATTGACCGAGGGGTTAGACTGAGAATTGGAATTCAGACAACACTATTTATTTTGTGACCCATTGATATAAATAGAAAATATATATATTTATTTTGGAGGAGAGGAATGAGATTTTATTAGTATATCATTAAAATAATTAAATATTATTATTTCATAATTATATTAAAAATAATCGAATAAATAATAAATAAGATAATAGAAATATTTTTTTACTTTAAATTAATTTGGTTATGGGTTGGTTTGCGAAAGTTTCTAAGTATGAAACATTATAAATATAAAAATCGATAACGCCGAAAGTACGAAGTACTTTCCTAAAATATTGAATGTCAAGTATCGTAATCTCGTACTTCGCTTCCCTATATTCTATTAACTAAGCTCACGCACACCCGCCCTGTCTTCCCCCTTCTCGAAGTGCAGTCCACAATCCAGACGGCTTTCCATCTAGGTCCGGAACAACTGTCCAGATATGTCTCGCTTCTATCATATACGTCACTAGATTGGAATTTGAAATACAATACAAACGAGTCTCGCGCAGCAGTCAGCAACCCTGAAAGGTCGTACACACATATATATATATTGACTTCTTCTCTCTCATGGTATATTCCCGACCATCTGTTCTTTTACGTCTATTTTCTCGACCAGCTTCGGCAATGTAGGCGTCGTGCTAGCACTCACGATACTTGAGTATCTGAATTGAAAAGACTTTGTCTACTCGTCTCGTAGATAGAGTGTATGGTCAATTATAATCATAATTTTTATTTTCGTCGCCATATTTCAATCTCACTAGATTCTATTTAAAATAAATAATAATTATTTAAATAAATTAACTTATAATTACATTAGTATATATATATATAGCATATTTTTCAATTTAATTTAGCATATATGGGAGTGTAAGTAGGGGTCAACCTTTTTAGCGAGAGAAAATATATATAAACATAACGTACCGTCAATATATAAGCACCGCTTTCACCAAAATTATTGTGATAACTAATTAATTAATATAGATAATTAAACTTATAATTAATTTTTAAATCTAGAAATTTAAGTAGAAAGACTTATTATATATAAAAAATCACTACTGAGGAGAAGATAATTTAATCCCTAAAAAATAGACACTGACCACGTATATATGGACAAAAAGTTACTTAACCGGGCCCAGAACGTAAACACGATGGGTATGTAGGCTCTCGTATTAAATTTTACTTTTCTTAAACGTAACTGATACCTTCTCTACCTTCTGTCCAGACATCTCTTAAATTGGTGGATCCGCAGATAAAGTCGTAACATATCTTTCAAGGATAATTTGTATTAATAAAAACACCCCTAAAGCTCATCTCGCTCACCACCACTTCCAAACTAAACTGACTCGCATTAAGGGCGGCGGCCTGCAAATTTATATATTTATATTGCGGGTATAAAAACTAAGACTTTTTTATTATCCAATATATTTACAAGGCTCTACTGTGCCTATTGCTCCTTATCGGAGAGCTAGCTTGCCCCTTAATACAGTAGCAACGTTTGACCTTAAAACGTACTACTAGCAGCAATTAAGTGAGCTCGCACTATTCTCAGCTCATGCCACGAAGGATAAGCCGGTCTACTTTGAAGGAGCCATTTTTGGTATGAACACTATGTTTTGGCGCTAGTAATAAGACTCGGGGGTAAGTAAAGGCAAATTTTGTTAGTGTATGAATTACCATTATCTGTGAGAGTATAACAAGGCTCTAAGTCTCTATATCAAACTTTTGACATATATATTCGAATTGTAAGTATTTTATAGAAAAATAGGACAATGATTAATAGTATACCATGGTTACCAAACGTATTAATTTACTTCCTACAGTAAGATTAGAAGAATAAATATAAAAAACTAATCGGTTTACATTCTCGCTCACAATTAGCGTGTTGCGTGCTGTCTGTCACTTTTAATTTTATAGTTCTTGTGAAAAATCTTTTTTAATTTTCTATATGTATATTTAGCTCAGAGCGCCTTTTTTAGTTATTTTGGTGTTTGTGGAAACTCAAGATCTTTCTATTTACAAACTAGAAAGATTTATAGAGACTGATTCCAATTAAAATAAACTTAATGTATTAACTCAAATTTTTAAATATCGCTAATATATGAATATACAGAGAGATATGGTTCCTTTAGATATATAAAAACTAAATCGTTGATCCGCGTCGGCCACCGGTCAATAGTGATATGGAACTCCACTATAAAATATAAGAATGCCATACGTACGTAAAATTACGTTAATATGCTTATTTATTTTATTATTCTCTAAACCGCGTATCCAAAATTCTCCTTTCACGATACCACATCTAACTTAATTATAGGTACCGCCCGAATACGCCAATTCTATAACAGTAAAGATAATAATAAAACACTAGTCCGCATTCCTACTATCCAACTTATCATCAAAAATAGTAAACTCACTGACTCGCTATTTAGTGAAGCAGCGGTCACGCATTAATAGTTATTTTATATGGCACGTGAGACGTAAACTTTATTATTCATAACTGATTATGAAAATATAAATTATACTTTATTAATATAGTATGGATAATGCAGGTACTATCCACATATCCGCAATCCTGCAACTCACTTAATTAGGATTATACCGCATAAGGCATTCCGGTACTATTTACCGTGCCTTATTGCCTCATCTAGCCGGAATGTTTGACTGACGAGATATGTTTAATTGTCCGAGAATATTTATTAGTATTAAAAGAATGCATAGAGCAGAATGATTTGAAATATATAAAAGTAGAATAAAGAAAGAAGAGCAAATGTAAATATATAAGTTGTCAGTGTAAATTGTAAATATAAATTCGTATGAGCTTGATTATTTTACCTAATAAATCTTTAAATATGTTATCGAAGACAATACAACTCGCTGGAATGTTACTTCTATGATTGGATAATAGAAGTATTGCTTCTCAATAAGAATCATTTCTTGCTTATTCTATACGTACCATGGTTCTACAATCTCACACGTGGCATAATAGTATTAAAATATCTTTATTAATTTGGAGAAAATTTGTCTGAAATGATACTGTACCTGTTAAGATTATATTGTGCTCCATTTCGGCTCATTTTATGTTGATAACTCTTATGCTGGGCATGGACATGATAGCAGAATATAAAATATCTTTTTTTGAGTATCACTGCTGGCCAATGCACGAGGCTCGATGTAATCTTTAATTAGCGGGAAATGCTCAATGTTTTTCCTTATATATAGAAAATACCATTTTAATTCTCCCCTTAACGGTAGAATATGAGCTATTTAAAGCATCATACAATTTCTACTCTAAAAAATAAACTGTAATAAAAACGAAAGAATATCTTTACTCTCAAGAGACAAGAGAATGATAATGATGGTTAATTAATCTTAATAAACCCTAAGTAGGTAAGGAAACTAACAACGCTTTGCTACGTTATCGTTGTGAGATGTGAACGAGTTTGTCTATATATTTTCTCTCTTTCACACACTAGCGATTCTATACCACTTACTCGTCCATGCATTTTACGATTCTCCACCACGTGTGTGACACGCAGTATCGCTCTTATTTCTTCTAGTGAGAGAAATTATAAATAACTTAAGCGTACCGACGCTCTCTACAATATCGTCTACTTTGTGGTTGACTAGTTGAAAATCACCTTCACATCACGGAGGTGAAACACGAGCTTCTGATCTCGTCATTCTGGTAGGACGCGGACTGTGCGACACAGGCACAATATTAGTTTTGGCCGGGAAAACCGCAAAACACTTTTCTTTATCCCAACCGATATATACATGTACTACTTTACAATAGATATTATTATTATATATATACTTGGAGTAAGGAATTTCTATACAATTAGTCCCAATATGATGATTAGAATAAGAAACCTAACACGCATTATACCTGAAAATAAGATAGTAATGATTAGCTATAATATGATTGAAAATATATAATGAGTAAGCTTCTTTCCTAATAAAATGAGATTCACATGAATCTTTTATATTGGTATATGGAAAGGTTATAAATTAAAAATATATATTACCCTAACGTCTATGATTCATTTAAATCTGTTAAACTATAGGAAAAATTTCTTTTCTCTTTTTTTCGGCGACGCGCCTTTAGTTTTATGGCGGAAATCGGCTTTTTTTTTTCAAGGCTTATGAAGAAGCCTTTACTTTTTAGCGGGCAACAATTTTTTTTAAAGAAAAATAGTTTTCACTTAAATAATTTTTTAAGCTACATCCTACAAGAAACTTTAAAAAAAAAACTTACCCGAGGCAAAAAAAAAATTTCCTAAAATAGAACTCCACGAAAGAAGATGCCCTTTTTTTTTTGCTCAGAACATCTTCTCTCTTCGTCCAGCATCCTATGGACAGCCAAAGCGCCTTTCTTGAGAGAAAGAAATTATTAAAACAGACGTCCGCTCAGCACCGCTTCCAAAAGAAACTGACTCGTCTTCTTCGGAATTCGTCTTTTTCATGGTATTCGCGTTTCATGAGGACGATGGGTGAACTCGTTGAAGAAGATAAACTCGACTAATAATTTTCAATTTTTTATTCGCGCCTATATAAAATCACAATCTTTAAAAAAAAAATTTACAAATTAATTTACTTATTACCGTATGATTTTCATTTTTGAATATGAGGCTGCGGCGCGCCTTTCATTAATTATTTGTCAGTAAAAGACTTTCATAACATTTATAAAATTATTTACAACCTTACCTTGTTGGTGCTCCGTTAGCGAATCTATTTCACGACCGTTCGACGATGACGCGGCATCCCCGTGGTTTGGAAGCGCATGCGCGTCTCACATTTCCGAGTACGCCACGACCTAATAGGCGCCTTCTCCCTTAGTCCAGCAGAGTCTCTTTCACGACCGATCGTTCGACGATGACTCGGCATCCCCGATATTCGGAAGGGCGAGTGAGTCTCGCGTTTCGCAGTATGCCATGACATAATGGGCTTACCTAAATTATTTTAAGTCTAAAATTAGGAGAAACTTTTTAAAAACACTTACCCGAGGCGAAGACTTCCTAAAATATTACGCCGCGACGAAATGGGTGTGATCGCTATTCTTTTTTTCATCGAGACTTTTCCATTCTTCCATCATCCCATGGGCAGCCGAAGCGCCTTTCTCAAAAGAGAATTTATAAAACACGTCCGCTTAGCACCGCTTCCAAAATACACTGACTCATCTTCTTCGGAATTCGCCCTTAGTCATCGAGCTTCACGAGGGCGATGGGCGAACTCGTTGAAGAAGATAGGATCGACTGATAATTTTCAATTTTCCTTGGTGCCTTTTTCAATCACAATCTTTTAAAAAAAATGATATAAATTAACTTATTACAGCATAATTTTAATTTTTAAATATGAGGGAGGCGACACGCCATTGAATAATTTTTTCAGTAAACGACTTTTATATAACATTTATTGAATTATTTAAAACCTTACCGTTTCGGTGCTCCTCACGAGTCTCTTTCACGACCGATCGACGACGAGCGCTATCCTCGTTATTCGGAAGCGCGAACGTCCATTCGTCCAACATCCCATGGGCCGCCGAAGCGCCTTTCTTGAGAGAGAATTTAAAACACGTCCACTCAGCACCACTTCGAAAATAAACTCATTCTTCTTCTTCGGAATTCGCCCTCGTTTAGTCGTCGCGTTTCACGAGGGCGATGAGCGAACTCGTTGAAGAAGATAGACTCGACTGATAAATTTCAATTTTTTTTGGCGGCAATTTCAATCACGATCTTTAAAAAAAATATAATTGTATAAATTTACTTATTACTGCATAATTTTCAATTTTGAATATGGGCAGCGGCGCGTCTTTCTCGAAAAAGAATTATAGAACACATTCGCTCAGCACCATTTCCAAAATTTGTTTATTAATAATAACAGATTTTACTTAAATAATTTTTCAATCTAAAATTTAAGAAAAACTTAAAAAAAAAACTCACCCAAGGCGAAGATTTCCTAAAATGGAATGCCACGACGAAATCGTTGCTATTATATTTCACCGCGCCTTCTCCATTCGTCCAACATCCTATGCCCGCTGAAGCGCCTTTCTTGAGAGAATTATAGATCACGTCCAGTCAGCACCGCATCCAAAATAAACTGAATCTTCTTCTTCGGAATTCTCCCTCGTATAGTCGTCGCGTTTGACGAGGGCGATGAGCAAACTCGTTGAAGAAGATAGACTCGACTGATAAGTTTCAATTTTTTTTGCCGCCAATTTCAATCACGATCTTTAAAAAATATATATATAAATTTACATATTACTGCATAATTTTCATTTATGAATATGGGAGGCGGTTGCGCGCCTTTCTCGAGAGAGAATTATAAAACACGTCCGCTCAGCACCGTTTCCAAAATTTGTTTATTATTAATAATAGATTACTTAAATAATTTTTAAATCTAAAATTTAAGAGAAACTTTTAAAAAAACTCACCCGAGGCGAAGATTTAATAAAATAGAACACCACGACGAAATCGTTGCGATTTTTTTCCACCGCGTCTTCTCCATTCGTCCAACATCCTATGGGCCGCTGAAGCGCCTTTCTGGAGAGAGAATTATCACTGACTTATCTTTGGGATTTTTGCTTAGTCAACGCGCTTCACGAGGGCGATGGGTGAACTCGTTGGACAAGATAGATCGACTGATAAAAATTTTCAACTTTTTTTTCGAGCCATTTTCAATCAAAATCTTTAAAAAAAATTATATGTAATTTTACTTATTACCGCTTTTAAATACGGGGAGGCGTCATGCTTTTCATTTGTTTTTGTCAGTAAATGACTTTTTTATATAACATTTATAAAATTATTTACAACCTTACCGTTTCGGTGCTCTGTTCGCGAGACTCTTTCACGACCGTTCGACGACGCCTTCTCCCTTCGTCCAGCATCCTATGAACCGCTAAAGCGTTTTTCTTCAGAGAGAGTTATAAAACACGTCCTTTCAGCACCGCTTCCAAAATAAACTGACTCTTCTTCTTCGGAATTAGCCCTCATATAACCATCGCATTTCACGAGGGCGATGGGCGAGCTCCTTGAAGAAGGTAGACTAGACTGGTAATTTTCAATTTTTATGTGCGCTAATTTCAATCATCACTATCTTTCACTATCTTTTAAAAAAAATGTCAATATTAATTTACTTATTACCACATAATTTTCATTTTTGATTATAAGGCGGCGGCGCGCCTTTCATTAGTTTTTGTCGATAGTCGACTTTTTTATATAACACTTATAAAAATATTAACAACCTTACCGTTTCGATGCTCCGTTCGTTAGTCTCTTTCACGACCGTTCGACGACGCCTTCTCCCTTCGTCCAGCATCCTATGGACCCCCGAATCGCCTTTCTTGAGAGAGAGAGAGTTATAAAACACGTGCACTCAGCACCGCTTCCGAAATAAACTGACAACTCTTCTTCGGAATTCGCCCTCGTAGAATCATCGCGTATATGGGAATCATCATCAGTTCGTTCGGTTTGCCGGAGAGGAGAATCGCATGAATAACCCAGTTGTTCGGACCTCGTATAAAAGCTGACAAATCTGAAGAGAGATTTTGAAGACGATCGCATAACCCTTTTTTTGAAAAAAAGGGGAGCCCGGAGGGATAGACACCGATCCCTAATCCACTACACACCTTCAACCCGTAGGAACGCAGAAATTAAAATTCAATGATGACAATAAAATATATATTTTTAAAAACTTTATTTCTTTTATTATTATATTAATATAAAAAAAGAATATGGTTTAAAATGAGTTAATAAAAGTGATCGAATCTACCAAATTATTTTAGTTATAAGAACGATGGAAAAGATAAACCTAGTGACTGACGCCACCGTCGCATCCGCCGCCGCCCTAAATTCAAATCAACAACGGGTTCCTACTAACAAGGATCACATTGAAGAAATAGACGACCTAATTAAAGAATATTCGAAATTTGTGCGAGGTGACGACTGTACAAAACGACAAAAAATCTTTGATTTAAAAAAAAACAATCGCCAAATTGATTTCAATAGTTTGTTTTTCTCGAATAATTGGAGGACGATAGAAAACGATGCCAATATAACTCATCGCGATGAAATCTATTGGAAGTACCTTTCTAAAGAACAACGTCGGGAAAGAGTGAAACGAGAGTGTTATCTTTTTTACAGACACGACACAGAGACAAAAAAAATTATTTTGGAAAATAAAATTCAGATTTTAAATTTAGCAGTAGAACGATCGTTGCTCATGTTGCGAGATAACGAAAGAGAAGGAAAATATTTTTCAGATTCTGAGAATGAAGAAGTGTTTCTCAATAACGTAAAAGAAAGAGGTTATTTTAAAAGAGAAAAACGCGATCTCGAAAAATCTTACCGAAACGCTGATATATTTAAGTCGTCTTTTTCAGACGAAATTTACGATCAAGAAGAAAAGGAAGACACATCTCTATATTTAATAATTCCAAGACCATCGGAATCGGAGAACATCGGCTGCGAATTTAATTTCAAAAACTTTACTGAGGAGGAATACGAAAAATTAAGCTCGGAAGAAAGGAAAAGAAGTATTAAGTTGAACAATATTCCAATCACTCGGAGTCAAATAATTCACAGTTGCCTTCGGGAAATTTCAACATCGTGTCGGTCCGAAAAACCCAACACAGAGCAAGCGATGGTAATAAACGTAGAAGAAAAAATTAGAAAAATGGCTTCACAATTGGTTAAGAAAGGAAATGATGGGAGTTGCGCGAAATACAGAGAGCATAACATAGTGAATATGTACACTGATTTGTTTATCTTTAACGCCGTCATGTTTTTGATAAATCCAAATTGCGATTTACTATCCACATCCCCTTTGAATTATTTTTCGCTCAAGCTATATTTTTTCCTTCTATCGTTCTACATTAATCCGAATGACTACGTTAAAGTGTTAAAGATATTCCAAAATTCCTGTATGGCTCAGCTGCTGAGGGACGACGTTCTTAAATGTTTATTTACTCGCATGGTGTTTAGTGAGGAGAATAACATTAATGGTTTTAAATTACTTGGAAAAAGGCCCCACGAAAATAATCTAGTGAAATCCCCAGTTTTCCCATTAATGAGCTCATCGATTTTCAATGCGTTAAAAAATAGCTTGAACGTAATCGATAAAGCGACTTCAACTTGTCCGAAAGAGGAAATGCGTCGGAAATGTTTGATAGTCATCGAAATCTTTCTCGGATTGGTCTACGGTCTCAATTGGAAAAGAATAAATGAATTATCCTACAACGACGTTTTCGATTTAATTTTAGGGGTACATTTTAAGGATAAATTGCCAGCACCGCACGTTCTCGGACTTCCCTCATCGATTTTATTTTTATTGGGAATAAATCCCGTGGTTGGTTATAAATTGAAAAGAAACGCTGGAGGTGAGCGTTCTGATACCGAGTGGAATAGTTTTCTTTCGCACGCGATAATTTCTGATAATAGCACCGACAGCTGCTGGTTTAATTTTTCCTTCGACGAAGGATTATTTCCTTCAGCGACGAAGTTTCAATCGGAACCAGTCGTATCGTCAAATTTTCAAGACCTGAGATTAATTTTAGAGGAATCGAAGTCTACCGTAAACTGGTTAAAAACTAAATTGTTACAAGAAAAAGGAGGCTTGTTCGTATTTCCTAAAGTGGAAAAAACGAATAAAACGTTAGAAAATAAGAAGGAATTTTTCGAAATCTACGCCCAACATTCACCATTCAATCTGCTGTCGTTCATGAAGAAAACCAAATACGGCGAGCGCAAATTTTGCAATATAGGTGATATGGCCCTGTTGGCGTTTTTAAAGCTGCTCATTTTATCCAAAAGCATAAATATGGAAAGTAAAGTGGACTTCATAAAGGCATCGAATGAGTTTAAAACGACCATTCAAGAAATTATAATGCGAGATATTTCAGATCACGGAATTCCTCACTTATCGTTCGACGAAACTCGGGAAGATTCAGCGGGAGGATCCTCGCCACCCAAAAGAGCTAAGTTAACGATGATAAGCAGAGGCCAAAAAAGGTCACGCTCTCGTACGCAAAGGAAGAACGATGAGAGAAAATCTGAAGCACCAGTGAAAGCGGTGGGAATTAGGGATTTAAAACACGAAATCGTTGATGTTTTGCAAAAATTAAATGACGATAGTTGGAATAAGGGGAAGAAAGATTATAATGACGTCCAGAAAAGATCGATTCAAATGCATCGGCGCATCGACTATTACGTTGATTTATTAAGGATGACATCGTTGAAATTCGTTTCCGCGACTTATCTTAAAATGTCGACGGGGAATTTTTTTCCTCGAGACTTTCTAGAAGATCAATTCACGAGCGAAATGAACAAAGTGAAGACTTTTTACTCGGATTTAACTTACGTACACGATGAATTGTATAGACCTCATTTTTATTTTTCACTAATTTAAAATGTATTTTTGTTAATAATATTGCAGAAATTTTGACATTTTTTGGTTATTTTAAATAAAACGTCAAAGAAAAGGTGTATATTTATTTCCCTTAATCTTACATTAAAACAATTCTTCAGATGACAAATTTTCTTTAAGAAAAAGAGAATGTTTTTTTAGTTTTTCAGGAAATATATAATAGCACACCACCTTATATATCTCCTCTCATCGTGCACCGCGTCGCGCGCGACGGGGATAGCGACTGGCTGCCACGAAATAAGAAACTCGATATTGATAAAATAATACCAGGTTTTCTAACATCGCCGTGTCTACTCGTCGCGCCTAATACTAGAATGGATTAAAAAAATTTAATTTTTAATTATCCAAGTCAAGCGCAATGACATCAACTGACCTACATACGATCGGTAAAAAAAATATCGAACTTCCGTTCGTGAACGGCGGTGTGTGAACGCGAGGCTTTTGACGACAGCGACTGGCCACGGCAAAATAAGAGACTCGAGATCGGTAAAGGAATTCGAGGTTTCGTAAACATCGCCGTGTCTAGGTGTCGCGTCTAATATTAGGAGCGGAGCGCTTAAAAATTTAACGATTAGGTATCTATGTCGCGCGCGACGACATTGACTGACCTACGTACGATCGATAAAAGACTTGGATGAAGATTACGTTCGTAAAAAGCGCGCGCAACGAAGCCCGCCGTCGTAAAAAAAAACAACAAGCGACGTATTACGTTTTAAAAATGATAAATATTAAAGGTTGATTCAAATGTTTCTTTTTCTTTTTAATGAATAAAATTACTTTTTTATTTTTTAATTATATAGAATAATAAATAAAATAATAAAGCATTAAAATTTTTGATATAAAAGAAGACATTTTCAGATATTTATCAGATACTGAAAATTAGTTCTACATAAACAATCAAACGCGATTGACGTATGAAGAAGCTAAGAACAATGGAAACTAAAATCAACTTGAGACACGCCTATACAATTGAGCTCCCCGAGAAAGGTAAATTCTCGGAAAAATCTGCGAACAACCCTTCGGAATTTACAGAAGATCACGCCAACCGTAATATCGACGACCGCGAGAAGAAAAAACTCTCGAACCCATCTGCGAACATCCTTTCAAAAATTACAAACGATTTCGCCAAGCGTATTAACGACGACCGCGAGCACGTTCCCTTGAAATGTATTTCCATCGCGAGGCAAGAGAACTCTGGAATTTTGAAAATTCATTCGAATGAATACGACAACAATTGTCCGGACGAAGGGCGAGCGAAAATAATTTATTCCTTAAAGTCGTTAGCAAATTTCCCCGATTTTACTCCCGTAGCCAATACCTGCGTGAAAATTGACAAAAGGCTCTGCTTGATGTTCAACGGAACCTATTTCTGGGAATTCGATTTTTTGAAGAAAAGCAAACGCGCGGGTATTGAGGAAAACGTGCTAATGGAAGAGGAGTGGGAGGCGAATGTTTTCGATACCTTCTGCGAATTGGCTAACGAATTGAACCAAAAACTGAAACCGATCTGCGATTCTAGCTCAACCGTTTTGGAAGAAATATGTTTTAATACTGAATCAAAGCAGAAGTCTGAGATAGCTTTTCTTAAACCAATTCTCAACACCGAAATGAATTTTTCGAAGAGCCACCAGAAAAAAAAAATTAATTCCATAAGCTCGTACCGCTGATTCGATTACAAATAGAAGATTATTATATATCGCCCTGAATTAATCAACTTACCAGAAAATATGAAAGTGAAACATATACGGCAACAATACTTTTAGGTATTCTACTTTTTAACTGAAATACCAACCTCGAGGTCTAAAGATCGTGTGTTATATATCAAGTAGTGCGCATAATACAATACTAACCTCTTTTTACTACCTTCTGAATTTTTTACGGTGCTACAAAAATTATCATCGCGCTAGCCATGAGATCATTGCATAGCGAAAGGCAATCGGTTTATATAAATTCGGATAAAACCTGAGAACCATCCAAACGTATGCTTTACCTTATATATGATAATAGTAAACCCGGGGTGAGAGCCCGTACGTTCCCTGATTTTTTGTATAAACCAAAAAAATATATCCCGGCTCAATGGAAAACGATAATGTTATTACAGTTCGCATCCTGGTAATCTCCTACTATAGGGTGGAAGATCGATAGCGCTATATATATATATATATATATATAACTTATGAGGTGATATAATTTCGTACGCGAAATCGTAGTAGGAAGATGAGAGCATACGGGCATCTATGCCTCTAACACTACCATCCGAATATCGCGACGGACGACGACGGATCGATTACTACTCCCTCGCGGCCGGTAAGGAGTACTGAAGATAAGATAATTTATATGTATCGCGGCGGTATTTAATAATGGGGAACTGATGGAAATTAGCAAAGATAGAAGATCGTAGATACGAAATCGAGAATGATAATATAGTACCAACGCCGTCGCTGAGAGAGGGATCGTGAAGCGAACGAATAATTATAAGCATTGGCATAAATCGCTCTCTTGTGCCCCGCAACCGTTACCTGATGAAGGAGTTAAAGCACTCTGTACGAGGAGTGAGATCCCCGATATTGGGGTGTAAACTAAACACGAATTGCGGCAGTCGCAGACGCGAGAAGATCGAAGAATAATGATAACTGACGCCTGCTGGTTAAAGAACCTCATACCTACAGGAAAAGAACATCGTCTTGATTTCGTTCGGGAGAAGTCTTAGAGCTTAAAACCGAGGTTTGCCCCGCTATGCAAGAAAATATTTATCTAGCTGTTTAGGATGAAACTACATCGCGAACGAAGAATCGTTCCATAATTCAGGAGAAGCGCGAGGGCAGTCAGAAGCGAGAGCGGACTCATTTATGTGGAACGACGACAGTTGATTATTTTAGCAAGGGATTCGCGGAAATACGAACGTAAGGCCACCGCGACACTCCGTAGACGGTTGACGACGACGTATGGTGGCCTTAACATTCGCCGCCAAAAAAACAGAAAGATTACAAATTTGGGAGTAAACTATAGGAATTCTGTCGTGGAGTCACCATGCAATGCGAATATAAAGTCGAAATTCTAAATTAATGCATGGATGTGAAAAGTCAGGATAGAACGGAGATTCTGTTACAACGAACCAAAAATAATAATCGTTGGTAAGATCGAAAACTCAAATTCTAACATATTGCGTGTTCATGTATCTCCGACAAGGATTCGGATCCATCTAGAGTTGGAATTAAGCTTATACCAACTTATTGGGCAGTAATTGTCCTTGAGCAATCACCTCGTTTAGATTGATCACAAGTTGGTAAAAAAAATATAATTAGATTGTCTGTAAGGACATAGCTGCTCCGAACCAATCATGCCTATGTTCTGATGAATTTTAACTTCTATTGATATCGTGAGCCAGAGGCAGTTCTGTAGGTGAGTATGGTTGCAATGTCTTTTCAAAAATATGAAAGCGAAGTAGGGTGCTGAGGAGAAACGAACGAATTAATCATTGACAAAAAACCAATCATACGTATATTGAGGCTATAATAATGTAATCCATAGCTGCGCCTTCTTACTTTACCTAAATATAATAATAATTATTTTGTTATTTATATACAGCTTCTGGTATACCTGAGAGCAAAGAGAGAAAATAAAAGGCTACCGACTGAGTCTTTAACAAAATTAGTTATCCGATGAAGAAAAGTTTGCTCAAGAGCAAAGAATAAGTGAAGATAGAAAGGTAAGAGAATATTCGCACCTTCCATGAATGTGAATACGTTTCAAATAATGCTGATAGAGGTAATTATGATTGATATTAATCGAGTTTAGATGACAGAGCTTCAAAGAGATATCGGGATTCGAACCACGACGACGACGACGAACGACGACGCGATGACACCATCACCACGATGATGCACTCAGAAAGAGAAGATGAGATGTATACCGGTGAAGTAGAAGAAAATTCGCGGGGTCAATTCCTCAGTGGTTGACTAAACCGGATGGACGAAAACAGAACTATGATCTCAAGAGAAGCGTTATTATTTCTCAGTATGAACTAGCTCAAAAGCCCTCCATAATCCTCAACTTTTTCGATGCGCTCATATCAATTTCCACTCCGCCCTACTCTAGACTCTCAAGTCTACCATAATTGTTTGAACTTTGATATTAGTACCCATATCAAGGAGTTTTGCGTCATTTCTATACGAATCGCTGCTATATACCCACAAAGCTTATTTCTCACGGTTGAATGGTGAAAGTGAGATGGCTATGTTTCAATGGAGAAATTTGTCATATTTCAAATACGTTAAACCGTGAGCAAAAGTAACACCGAATAAAATTTTTCGATCTGGTTGTAGATGATCTGGATAAATTTCTGATCTCTCCTCTCCAGATACTTCCAATAGTACCACGAACCGCGACTTCTGTTATGTTGAGTATATTAAGAAATGAATGGAAAACTGCAGCGTATTCGCCTTTTCCTCCAAGAAAATAAAACCGTGACTGAAGAGTTGAATCGTCATTGACAAAGATTGTCGCAAAAATAGTCGCGCCTTTTGTACATGTAAGACAATCTAGTCCTTTAATATATCATATTAATCCATTAGTGGTCTATTAAAACAAAGAAATTTCACTCTAAATTTCGGGGTCCTCAGTGAAACGATATAAATTTAAACAAGATTTATAATACTATTAAAAATGCTAGCAACTCACGTTACTTGATACATCAATTGCGCTGTCTTTACCAAGACTTCCAATGGAATGTGTAGCTTCGGGAATTATCTCGGTAGTAAATAATTATTCAAAATGTTGGTCCTTGGCAACCTGGTTGAAAAGTGTGGTCGAATGAGAATGGATCGATCAGTCGAAGTACACGACGAGAAGATCAATGTCCGCATCACATGGCCAAATTTTTTGAGAGCAGAGTTATCACCAGTTGTTTATTAATACGACAAACTAAATAAATGTTTGCTATAGACTGCAGAGTAGCGCTGGGGAAAGATAGGTTGTGCACAGTATACGTAATATCTAAATTGCGGAACTGATAATTTCGGAGAGAATTAGGAAGCACCCAATTACTTCCTAGAACGTAACCTGTCCCCATGAATCTCCTCGAGCTGAATTACATATTTGCCAGCTACAACGATAGCTTTCAGTTTTCCGACCGATTTGTACATACTAAACTTAACGGAAATTCAACGAAGAAGGCAGATATGAAGCCAATGGGAACGCAAGAGAAATACTTCCGAAATTTCCATGACCTATTGGCATAAGGATAAAGACGAGTGCAGAAAGCGAAAAGAACGAAGTAAGTATATAATAAAGCCGTTAGAGGCAAACGACGAGTGACACAAATAAATATCGCGAGGCTAAGCGACATCTCACGCAAGGATAATGACGTGAAGAGAAGAAAAATGAGAGCATGATTTCAATGTCATGTACTATAGCAAAGTGCCTGAAACGTATCCGACAGGCCTAACCTATTACGAAATTTTTGAGACATAATACACGGACCGATAATTAAACAAATCTATAGAAAAGACCACACCGGAGATTTCGGATTATGAAACAACGAGTATTTCAAATACGTGATGCCGAGATCGATTTGCTACGAAAAAGTAAGAGATTCATCATGCGATTATTATCTTAATCAAAATGGTCGTTTCAAACGTAAGCGGAATTTACGAACGTCCTAGTACAATCTTTCAAAGCGATTTCGGTTTCGACGATATTTTGCCAGAGGAATCCACTAGAGAGAAAGTACCTCAAGATGGTCTATAATTCCTGAAAGATTGTACGGTGAAATGAATATAATTCCGAGAAATTGGAGGAGAGAAGACGCTCACACAAAAAAGGAAAACATTACAGAATCCTTTGAGTAGAAGCAGTATAAAGGAAGGTGAAATACGAGACCTATATCGAAAAAGAGCGAGAAAGCGGAGCTTGCAGAAGAAGAAAGTTGGTCGCGCGGACTGGAATAACTGATGTAAGTTATATAAATTTATGCTTGAAATATGACAAGTTTGTTAATCCTTCAGCTTTTATAATAGAATCAGAAGTGATGAGCCTCACGAATGATGAATAATCGTTGACGTGGAACGAAACAAATCATGCTTACATATATACCTTATGCGAAGTAACCTCCAGGAACCGACATTTTTTTCGATTTTCGTCACTTATTTCTATGAGAATAAAATGTATACAATCTACTAACCTACGTCTTCGTGATCAAGCTTGTTATATATTGCACGAAAGTATGCTCTATAAGAAAAAGCTGAGACAGGCAGGTATTGTGTCAGGACCATTCGCTCATTTCTGGAGAAAATGTTTATATGACATATTAAAGAAATGAAAATAAAATCGATAGAAGAATAAGAAAGTAATGATATATAGGTCTGTACAAAGTTGGAAATAGCGTTTGTAAGAAGTATAGAGATACAATAATTTACCTCTCTCAAAAGGTAGAAAAAAAAAGATATATAAGAAATAATAAAAAACAGCGCATCCACCCGAATCTCCACCCAAACACACACGCGACTAAACTCAGTTATCTTCTCGCTGTCAGCTGGATCCGCTGACTAGATGAAAAAAAAATATTAATGATAAAAGTATAATTTAATGAATGTAAAGTTGATTTATGGAGACCTTCAAATATATGGATGTTAGAATTTATACAGTATTTACGATCCAGATGGAAACACGTGTTCGCAACGGTAGCTAACGTCGTAAGGAAAATTTTTAGAAAAGAAATGTTAATCTCTGGCTGCCAAGTCTGGAACACATATGATTTGTCTCAGAGTATCAAGGAATTATCGGCTGAAAGGGAAACTAACGATTTAGAAGCCCTCGTTAATGTTTTAAAGGCCAAAGTTTTTGGATTCATATATTTTTCGAAAGAGAGAGCCGTCCAATTCAAAAGGTCGTTGGATGTAGATAGCTTTTGTCGGTACGAAATTAACGAAGGCTGGATGAAATTCGTGAAGGACTACACCACCCCGATACTCGGTGCTCAAATCGCGAAACGGAAATTTATTCCACTCTTGTTTTACAAGCTATGCGCGGAGTATTGTCACAAATACGATGTCAAAAATTGTTTTTCGCACTTGGTGTCGATCGTACTGGACGGTCGCGCACCGAGCTTAGGGGCAGTTGTTAAGAACGACGGACCCGGTATGTTATAATGAATGTGGTTATGATGTATGGTGTGCGATACCGCCACGATGATTTACTCGAGAAATGTGCGCACGACACGCGACAGAAAATAATTTCGTCGGGGGTTAACTGAAGACTAAAAAGTTTAAGTGTATATATTAGAGATTAAACATTACAGAAATGAAAATGTTATAAAGATAATCAAATTTCAAACCGAAAAGTATTCTCGATTCCAGATTTGGTATTTTTTAGCCGTTTAAAAAAGGAGATGGAATGTCGAGTAAAAAAGTACGAAAACATAATGAACAGTTGTAATCTTGTAAAATTTGATTCCTAAAGAAATAAAATAAAATATAGCTTCTCAGAAAAAATGATGCTTGTAAAGCCTCGAGAGATTCCATCAGCTCCAGCGTTTTATGTAAATTGAATCTTTGGGCACCAAACCATAAAATTATTTGGAGAGAGACAAAATTGAGACTCTTTAACCTCGCGTATAAGAGAAGAGAGATATGATGTACGTGCAGTTATTTAATGTATGGGAAACGAAATTTCTGTGTGCGAAACCTCAAGTCTGATAGAGATTTGTCATTCTTCTAGTCAGCCTAGATCCAAAATAGCTCCCGCAGAGATGAGACGTGCAATCGTCTTAAAATCTCGCGCCTGCTATTATGTTTGATAGAACATTGGCCTTGCTTAACTATAATGATTACGCTTTTTGTCAAAAGCAAGAGAATAGTGAATCATACGAATGTTTACCGCCCCCCGTCGCATTTATTTGAAAAAAAATATTGAAACTAGAATGAAAAGAGAGAGTCAGTTATGTAGCGAATTAAAAATATCAATCCGAATTATAAAATAGCAGAATGTGGCATTTACGAAGTTTAGTACGTTTCTCTCCTCCCTGTCGCGGTTCCTTAAAACTCGAATTTATTCGACCCCAACCCAGCTTACTCTCCATAATTATCAACTATTACAGGTACAACGACGTTCCTATTACAAGTCCTTAAGATGCCCAGATAAAAATTAGATTATTTCACAAGTATCCTCATAACAAGAAAATCCAACCTCTGCTCAGAATGATATAATAATATATCCTGACCTTTTTTGAGCTTGACAAAAGCGAGTCCGTGTTGGGATGCGAGTAACATATATCACATAAAAATAGAGTGATAACACACTGCTGATCGGCAGAAGAACAGATTTCCCCTCCTAGCACTCCCGTTCTGCTCAGACTCTGGCTGAATATTAGATACATAATCCAACTTTACTCCCCTCTCGACGATAGATATCTTCCTCTCCCGCATAAGTGGACGAAATATCATTGAATGGGAAGAGGGTTCGATTGCCGAAGCGAGTCGGCGTAAAATCAAAACGCGTTTCCCCACACAAATCAATAATCAGTGGATGAAACATAGACGAAAAAAAAACGCTCTCAGCAACTCACTAAGAAACTCTCACCGAGCCGTAAAGAATGTCCCCGGGAGCCCGCCCCCAACCCCTCACCTTGAACATAAGATTGTAACATCCTCCAGAAAATAACATCAAACGTGACGAAAACCGAGTTCAACACCCGATTCGAATCTCCCGAACCACAACCAACAATAAACGAAAAAAGTCAGTCAATATTTTTCACTTCGAGTACCATCATTCAATATACAAGTTACACCATAGTTCGTGCCAATCGAATCGAGTAACTATGAATAATAAGAGAGACTGTTACTCTCACGTTACCCTCTCCTTTGTACCATAGTCCCACGTTGGAGGGAACCTAATTCGCTATAGCGAACTACCCGTGGAAAATTACCTCCCTACTCACATGTTATAAAGCGATACGCTATACCTCGATCTCTATAAGATCACCGTTCCATTAGCCTTTTATCTCCATCAACCAGAAGTTTCTCTCTCTTTAAATGACTCCCTTGTGCGTTTATAGAACCTTTTGCGGACAGAATAACTACCCCATTATACAATCCGGAAACTTTGCGACCCGAAACCGAGATAACCCCGACACCAGAATCGCCTATACATGCTACAAAGCGTTTTTATAAGAATGAATCATATATCAACACACCCCTATCCATACCATATTCTAGGATTAAAGCCTCCGCCCTAGAAATCGAATCGATGACTCTTCACAGCTCCGAACTGACTTCCACCAATGCCCCAAAACAAACAACTCCACCTTAACAGCTGAACCCGCCAACCGTCCACTCTCCCAAGAAACTTGATAAACATCACCCGACTCTCTCCATTATTTCCTCAGATGGGTCATATTTACAAACAACACAACCCTTAAGCCTTTGGTCAACAGAGAGCATAATAAATATATACCCTAAGACTCTCCCAAGTGTAGAACTTCTATAGCTCGCCCGACTACAGCCCCACCAAACCCAAAAGATCTTAAATACTTTTCAACAAATGCTAAAATGCTTTGCTTTCGCACATAGTGCTTTTTCTCAGTCTAATCACAACTCCCTTTCTCTACCCATACTTCTATACTAAATTGTAATTAAACAACATCCTCCAGGCTTATAGTGCCAAACCTCCCAGCAGCGCAGTTATTCTCAGCTGTAAGCAAAACATACGACTACTAAAGAGTGTAACGCTTCAGCTCCGATAATTCCATGTTTCCAACGCTAATTGGTTTCAAATTCAGCTCCCAACCAATGAAGGCCTAGAATACTGGCGAATAACGTTCCTAGAATTTCTGTCCCCAACTGTTTTAAATCTGCTTGGACACGCACTCTCACGAATCACCTTATCCTCTACACATCTGTTCATCAGGTCCTCTCCCAGTAACATTATAAATTATCAATACTAGTACCGAATAAATCGGTAGCGTGCCAAAATAACTTTTCATCTTCCTCCGATCTACTGACTAGAGATTATCGCCCCCGATAGAGACTAAATAGGTCCAACTTCACATGCATAGTTACATCCAATTCGAACGACCCGATAGCCGCCAAAGAAGCACCTAGCATTAGCGTACTATCTATCTAGCAGAAAGAATATAGCCGTGTCCGCTATTGTATTTCTACTGCTCAGCCAAGCGCACTTTGACTACTCAACAGAATACACCTTTTTAGATTCCATGGCGATAAGGTGCACAATATTTTTAGACACCCATGTTAGAATCGCCGAGAATAATTACTTGGACCATAGGAAAATAGGAACAAGGAGCAAACCTCAAGAGTAAATTGTCGTACGACAGGAGAATGATAAGTATGCGTGTTTTCATGCGCAAGAAGCCACGAAGAGACCCGATCCGCAAAAAGTGACCGCAATGATCTCAATACCATCGTATTGGAGTAAAAATGTAAAACTGCGCCAGACCGCCCGACCAACAAAACCGGAAGTTGGGCCGAATGCCAATACTCAACCTGAAGGGCCTATGTGTTATTGCGTCTGTTGCTGACGTGTTGCAGTCTACTCCAATGTAAGTTGTAATCGAAGGTAAGTGCAAAGAATAATAATGAGTAGTTATTTGTGAAAGGAGCGGCCAAAAGGCACAGAAAAGCGGTCTCTCGCCGAATAACCGGCGTACATCAGCTTAGATAAACACGAATATACGTTAGTGGCCAAAATAAGGTACGTACGAGAGAAGAACAAATCACGAATTGGTAGACTTTTCTACGTATAAATAAAGACCTAAAATGATCACCCTTTAAAAACTGCGAAAAAGAAATAGTTGCGAAAATCAACTGAAAATTAATTTTCGTTACAGGAACTACTGACAAAAAAGAAGTGATCATGAGTATTTATTGAATCAAGGTGAATCACGGATTCTGCTGAGCGACAAATATAGAATCTAATCATGATTTTTACATCTCGAGGCAAATATTTGATAGCAATCGGAAGAAATAGCATAAAAAGTAACGTAGTGTTCTTAATACTACGAAAGTCATTTACCAAAAAGCAAGGAGTTCGAGCCTCGCGCGACTCCTCCGACGTCTAACTATTCTCAAACGTTAGTTGGGTCCGTACTACGTTATTTTAACCTCTCTCTACAGCGATATATAAACCACAGAACCGGTTCGCCGACGGAGTGATAAAAACCCTGATCATACTTAATGCAGTTAATAATTGTAGACTACAATGGAGGAAGAAGTTGTGACGTGGTGTGGCAAAAGACAAGTTAGATGTGAATAATTATCGAGAAAAGGAAAGATTAGAAGCCGACGGGGGGTACTTGATTTGCGGGGATTGCCGTGATATTGCCACACTCTTTTCGCATTGAGAGATCCATCGAGTACTAGGGTGATAATTCAAACTCTACGCAATCATATCGGTTTGACTAGACTATTGGCTCGCTCATTCATCGACTATTTCGTTTTGAACTTGTACCTACTCTTTCTCTAATCCTTTCCTCAATCTTTAACGCGGAATAGCGGCATATCCTAACTTCTAGAATCCTTCTTTTCTCTACGCAATCTCACTCCGGCAAGATCTTCTCCTCAAGGAGATATGTAGCGAAAAGATTCGCCTGATAGTATACCATTAATTTATACAGCCATTAAAAAGATAATTTCGCGTCGGATGTGAGAGAAGAAGCGCGGCGCGTGTTGACTAATCGCCATTAATCTAATAACCCCCGTTTATAGTGCTGATAAATTAATCCGAAAAGAAACAAATATGTATCATTATACGTGTTATTAAGCATTACTTAGTATAGACCTTCGCTATGAGGCTACTCGGAAACTATTCTTATTAAGGCACCATGGATAATGAATTATATGCATTTACATTTAATTGTCACTTAATATCAATCAATAGCTCTTACAAACAATGCTGGGAAATAAATAACTCGAATAACTCACATACTGGTCGTGATAGTTATAAAATATAGTTATATCAGAGAGTGAGAAGATTGCAATTTCATGACGTATCGTTAGAATGAGATAGGCTAGCTATATTCGGAAAATTATCTTTTGCTAACATGTCTCTTTTATACGTGCTTTTCGCACTATATAAGGCTCGGTTTCGAGTTATTCGATTTCTAAGCTATGTACTCATCAATATTGAGATATTTTCTAGAAATATCCACGGGCTATAGTTATATGATGATAGTACCTCGAGACATAAAATAGTGAATAACTGTTAAATAATTCAACCCGTTGTAGAAAGATAGTTGCAACAGTCGCGTCATCTCGAAAATTCAACTGACGATATAAAGTGATGAAGCAGCGCATATATGCAGCTATAAAGTAGCTCAAGAAAGGTATGTGAGTATATATAGGTCGAAGCTCAAGCGTACTCGTTCATCGCTTGCATAATGCTCACAAATAAGTAATTAGATTAAATAGGATGAGGTAAAGATAAGATAATTGTATGCGTAGCTGTATCTGTTCGATTTCCCGCCACGTAATAATATGAATTATCTCGGTATGTTACTGCTTCGCTCAACTAACCTTCTCAATTCTATCTCCTCGACGAGTTACCGTGGAACATGGAGTCTCCGTTGAGAGTTATATATATTTTATAACGGTACTCTGCTCCAAGCAGTTATTATTAAAAATCCACCATACGTTTAATATCAAGTGATCATTACATCGGATAATGTTCAAATACCGACCAAGTTATCTTACTAATAATATCTGCATAATCGAAACTATTATATATTTCAACCGATTTAATCTACGAATAAGAAGAATAGATAAAATTTGCAATAATACGTTCGGGTGGAATCGGATATCTTCTCGAAATTAATAAAGAAACTACTGATCGTAACATAACTAATTTATTTAGTTTATATTCAATATAGAAATTATATGTGAATAATAATAAAAATAGTAATAATAAATACTTATATTAAGGAATAATTATTATAAAAAATAGTAATATATAAATTACCACCAATAACGGCGAAGTTCGCGCACTCCAACTCCACCGCCGCCGACGCCGTCATCCCCTTACCGTATATTATATTATATATATATATGCTTACCTCGATTGATGGAGGGTCCGGACGCCTCCGACGAAGAATCATGAATTCTTGAAGACATGCCAAAGTATGACTACGATCCTCATTCCTCGCGCTATGGCGTAATATGGCTATAATTTATCATACGAATGATTCTCTTGTGGCCTGCGCGTATAAGAATTTGATTAGATTACCTCCTATAGGCCGACGACGAAAAGTCAAAGCAAAATAATTTAATTTATCTCTGATAATTACTCCGTCTCGAGCTGAAAACGCATCCAGGGGTCAATACCAGATGTTGAATGACGTCAGAATATATATAATATAATATAGGCATATCATATTAGTGGATTATGGTAAGGTAGATATAAAGGCCGTAGACACCGATTAGTTATGTTGCAAGACAAATTGATTATAGGGTTATCTTACTTCTTCTTCTTTATATATCTATCTTCTTCTTCTTACATTATTACAATAAGACGTCTCAGCCTAGTGATTCGGTTCTTCCTAGCGGCCGTTGTACGATCACACCCACCCAGTGCTCAACTGTATAATCGTATAAAATAGGAGCTAAAAGTAAAACGATCATATAGGCTAATGTCATCTGTATATGAAGATAGAAGAGAATAAGCAGAGCTTAACATAAATGTCTCACGATCTAATAGAGTAGATGGAAAGTAGCCCTAGACCTGTGAAGAACAGAACGACCAGAAAATAACTACGAAATAAAGCCCCGTTGAAACAATAAAACTATCTCCGACCTCAAAGGGCCGTGGTTACCAATTAGGAAAAGAAACCAAGGTGAGCAGGCCACACGACACACTACACACACACACACACACCACACACACACACACACACCACACCACCACACAATTGTTAAATGTGTGCCCACTAAAGCGTTATCGGGTAGTCGAGCGATTAGTAAGGAGAACGAAGCGAACACTCACGGCGAAGTCGATTTAAAGTAAGCAACCTGGTTTTTACTTGACGAACGAACTAAACTAAAGAAATGACAAATTGAAGCCTGGAAGTCAACCAATCCACTCAAATCAACTTTGTCCCTCACGAAAGAAAAGTGCACACCACAGTTAAATTAACCCAAAGTAACAACTCTATCCGACGGGATCTATAATCAGTAACCCCAACAGTCACCGGGCTGGACAAGAGAGCAGGTAAGGGATTGCATGATTCCGACCATATATATGTATTAAAAAAACGTGTTCTATCGAAGACTGTATACGACCCACGTGGAGTTCCCTTCCAACATCAAACCCCAAATCGCAACACTTGTGTTCCCCTGTCGTGGCCTGCTGTTCACATATCTTGCTACTCTGGCGTAAGAGCGTACTCCGTATCACGATAAGACTACTTCATTTCATCTACTGCTCCTCCCGTATCTTCTTCGATAGCTTCACGTGTCTCTTACGCACTCTTCGTCCTCCGTCTCCAGTGTCAATCTTGCATGTTCGTCCTCGACTACACATCTTGCCGAGAAGCTTTCAGAGATTTGCGATCAAATTGCAGCTTTTGCTTAGCCAAGTCGTTCGAATGTGACTATTACGGTCGACTGACGCCAATGGAAAAGATGGCACTTATGGTGTATCTCCCTTTAAACACTCAGTCTAAATGATAACCAGCGTTAAAACGAAATATGAATTTCTTATATTTCACTGATCGGATACTGTGGTATCGAATTCTTTAGCATCACTTCATACGCTATGACTCGAATAGCTAAAGGCGTGAACAACACTTATTCGTATCTAAAACGCGCAATATGCTAAACAATTTGAAAAATAGTAAGTTTATCGCCATCTACTCTCTCGGTATAACGATTTATAAGTAGTTATATACGAACGATAAAGGAATCGTATAAACGCTTCTGTCTATTTTTCAAAACAATTGCGAGCTGATTCTCGCTAGAGTAGATCATGATAAGAATATTAGTAAAGTATCCGAGCTTGAGCTTAAAGGAAAATATCAAATATTGACGTGTCCCTCAACAGACTTTTACTCGCGTATTCTCTTGATCATGTATTAGTGTTAAGATATATTGCTACACCAGTAAAAAGAAAATTAGACAACTGTTTACAATGCTTGGACAATGGAGCAAATGACGAGTGACTAAAAGTACATTTACTCAAGCCTATCGTGCTAGGGCAAAATTTGAACTTACCACCGGTTCGCATAGCGTTCGAGGACGTGCAGATGAGATAATGGCACTAGCAATTTTACTTACCCGTTACTTTAGAAACCATAGTTCTGAGCATGGACTCATCTAAATTAATAAGGTACATAGCATAACCGATAAAATGATTATATTATAGAATCTCACGTTACGAGTGAGGATATTCAGAGACAAGTACTTATTCATACGTAAGGCTATTAACCCAAACTAATTTTGAAGTCGATGTGTTAATAATTTGGAAGTAAATCTGCGTAATAAATTATGAAAAAATATATAATTGAGCTATGCCTGGATATTTAAAATAAATCAAGACGCTTATCGATGCAATATATATTAATAAATATATAGCTACCAGTCTATACAATCTTACCATGCATTATTTGTCATCCATATTCATTAATGATTTATGATAATTAGGATTACGCCTATTACGACTCTACCTCAGTTCAAAATAGAGCGTTCATTAAAGGATGTTGTATATGATGTATAGTCTGCGACGAGCTCCTTGCAATATTTCGGATATGCGTGCTTATAAGGTTCCTCTTGCAGCACAGATCTCTAAAGTTTATTATCCTATTCTCTTCCATCTTTATAAAGTTCATTGTATTACTTTAGAGAAAATAAGCCAACTTGTTATTTCATTTTCACTGAAATATCCTCACTTCTGCTCCATATTTCTTTTTAATATCGAGCCAGTTATCTTCAGTAATACTCTCAATAGCAAACACCTCAACACACTTTATTGGTTAAGGAGGAGAAAACGGTTGTTGAAACCAGCCAATGCTGACCTCTATATTAACATATCCACCTGACTGATGGCGGGCAGCGGTCGGCGGCGGCTGCGATCGCGCTGCTTTCTCTTTTTTGGCAGCGTGCGGCGAGTCGAACGGCCGCAGGCCTACGCGCCGATCCGCACCCCGAAGAGATGAGACCCGTATCTGCATTATATTGAACATGTATGCCCATCCTCTACGAGTGGGTTCTAAAGAGATCAGAAAGCCCTATCAGAATTCATAGGACCACATTTAGCACTCACCGATAATGGCATCAAGTACTATGTACCACAAATAGTTAATGATTGCCGTATTTATATCTATAATACGGTCGTGTCATATGTGCTTGCCTATACCGCGACTTAATTTATTAGAGTGCCGAATACAAATTAACGGTTCCAAAGCATAAACTTCGTCTGATCATGATTTCGTCCTGCCTAAATCATCTTCGGAAACGTCTCTTTCGTTTCAACCACGAATTTAAGTATGAGCATGACAAAGTGTTCTTTTCATGAACTATAAAATCTAGTCAAGCTATTTCTGTCCCCCCTATATTTATGTCAATGTTTATTCTCCACTTCCTATTTTTTGTGTGTCATTAATACTATTGTAATAACTATTACAAATCTCAAAATCCCACACCTTATATCTAACTACTCGTGTTCCTCTTTATGCCTTTCCTACCAATTTTTCTTTTCATCAGTTCCTTTTTATATGTTGTTCACTCTTTCTGTCTATGCCCCTCTGTTATTAATAATACGATCTCCTCTGCTCGATATACTGTCCTTACTATCTCTGCGTTTGTCTCCTCCGTTCAGTTTTTCCCTTAGATACATCACTGTGCATCCTTACTTCTCTCTTCTCGTCCGTATTCATTACTGTCCTACGTCATTTGGTTACATAATTGCGTGCAATACATCAAAAAAACTAAATCTTTATTTTAAACACCATACTAATACTTCTCATACTCATAAAATATCATCTAACTCTACCCGTATCCTTAATTAAAGAAAACGAAAATAATATAAATAGCTAAAGGAATAAAATATCAAAGTAAATATATGAGTTTCGAATATTTTAGTATTAATTGAATAGTATATATAGAAATATAAATATAAATAAATATATAAATTTCAAACGGTTATAAATCAGAATGAACTGTGCATTGATATAGTATATAGTAATAATAATATATCTTTATAAATTATACCATTCTTTACTGCTATAGTATTTAAGTGATTTAACTTTTCTTTTTATATTTCTTTACCTTATTATCCTATGGAATAATCTACTATACGAAAATCGTGAAAAACTGAGTCTTAATAGGATATAAGAAATAAATAATTTATTAATTATATATTATAATAATGTATATCTATTAGGACTAGTATGAACGTTTGACTGGATATATAGTCAGCTTACGCGAGTAAATAAAAAATACAGATAAAGGCGCTATGTGTGCAATATAAAGCATACGTACTTGTTTACATAAATTTCGTGATCAAACTATATTTCTTGTAAATCAGATCTGGAATAAATAAATAAATCAGACTAAATCAAAATAGATAAAGTAAATTAGATTGTAATATATATATATTAAATTTAATTACCTTTAAATAATAATAATATAATTATATCTATAATAATATTAAATAAATAATATAAATTTATATACTAACGTAAAATAATACTCGATTGTTTTAGTGAATAGTTATTTAAATATAAATTTATTAAAAATAGCATTATTTCATTTTTACACTCACTCTACGTGATATATATTTAGAATCTATCGCTCTTTCTTTCGGATATATCATATTTTGAATAAAAAATGTAAATACCTGTTTCTTCCCTAATATACCCGCTAAGTGCTACTTCTAGTTCTCCTTGATATTATCATCAATACCTTTATGCCGTCAATTCACCGGTATAGTATATATATATACTGATTTGACGCTCATAATCTTCTCAAATGGGAGAGGCTCTAGTCTCTAGATATTTATCGTATACTATTTTGTCGGCTCAAGAATAATTACATGCTCAATAAGAGGATTAATAATAATATTTAACAATGAAATGCGAGACTCTTTAATTGTATATTATATATTATAAATATCTACATTTTCTAATTATAAAAAAAACCACCTCAATAACTATAATTAAAATAAATGTTATTTCAAAATCTGTTAATCGGTATAGTAAAATTAAGTATATCTAAATTATTGAAACTGTGGTAATAATATTTAATCTATCTAGAGATGATAATTTTCCATTTATTCCTTTATAAATATAAATATAATAAATAGTTACACAAAATTCACTGAAGAGTTATCTGAACAGTCCAAACCAACATCACTATCTTAACATAAAAATCTACATTATCAGTTAAGTAACCAACGAATGTAACCTCCTCTGTCAAAGAAATTCTGATAATAAATTTTATTCTTAGACGTAGTTTAAAATAATAGTCGTTTAATACCGAAATTGCGTCTGTATTAAAATTGTAGTTGAGAGAAAAAAGAGAGAATCCGGCGCGCTTACAGAGCGTTGTTTGGTTTAGCCATCGTTTCGAATTTGCTTTGATCCTTGACTCATGCAGAGTGAATTGAACCCGCTCGCCTGAACAATACGTATTTGTGCTAAAAGTTTCCGGTCGAATGATGTGTGTATAATCAGTGCCCATTATCAAAACTTACGCGTAATGCATCTTGACCTATTGCCACTATACTGATTCAGAATGTAATAATTGTGACTTAATGAATCATTGATTTCATTCGCACGAGAAAGTATTGACCTGCTCTCCCCGCAATTAAAGGTCTCATTACTGTTTGTGGAACTTTCTAGCTGAGGTCAAAACGCTTTTTCAAGAACACGTATAGCATAGTAAGGTTCTGCACTAATGACGCGTCGGATATCTAGCAACCGTTGTTTTCTTTTCTTGAGAGCTTCCTAGGTGTCTCGGCGCAATCAACACCATGCAGAACGTCGCATATAGATATCTATGTTTTAATAATAAAGAGATTTATTTTAATATATTAAAAACTCTAACTTCTTTACCTGAAAATAAAAAAAAATACTGATTCATGGAAAAGTGCTGATTTTTTTTAGGAAAGATAAAAATCCACAAATAAATTTATAAAACACATATAATATTTTATTTGTGAGCTAAATAACCAACAAATCAATCAAAATAATTATCAAGTATTTTTATAACTTGTTAGATAAATAAAGCTTTCTACGCTCATTATAATCTGGGAGGTGGCCTTCGCGCTTGTTTAGCTTTAACTCTTCTTCTAGAGGCCAAAGAACGTCTAGTAAAATCTTCAGATATATAAATTTATAATACATAGATATGCGTATAGTGATAGGTCGTATATAAGTATAGTAGGTATCATTTCCATCTGAATAAATACATTTTTTTAGGCAATATAGTCATATCGATAACAGCATTGATACGTTTTATAATAATTTTCTCGTGATCCGTATAATTATAGTTTCCTCGTCCTAGTCTCATGTAAAATTTCACAGATAAAGATTCGTTACATTCAAGGGCATAGAATCCCTTAATTTAGGTAATTCATCGGTGGTGCTATGGTGATAGAGATTCAAGCTAGTAACCATCCTTCTTGACTTAAAATAGTTCATTCAGTTAAAATCAGAACAAAATAATTGTTATCTTCTCTAATTCCTTTATCATCCCCATCCATATACAAATCTTTATTGATGATTTTTGGACACAAAGGAGAAATAAAAAACTTTTCATTCTCGTTATGAGTGGAGGACTACCACTGTCTGTATATATGTGATCGCATAAGGCGAATAAGATTAGGTCTGAAGCGCCCGATTTAGAATATTTCATTAACTAAAGTGTGAAGAACGCGTTTTGGCTGCACGATCAATGTCCTCCTTTATCTTTTATACTCTCGTGTACTCTTCTCCTGCTCATTCGATAACTTTGCTCAGTCGTCCTTTACGAGAATTCCTTGCTGTTGGTGCCTTCACGAATTTGTTTCTTTAATTCTTTAAATGCTTTCGCGTAACACGAAAATCGACGATTAAGTATCGTGGAGTTACGACTATGTATATCTACCGTGTTATGCTCGCTCACCATGGCGTTGTTATAAATATGCTATGGTTTCTACCTGCCTCTCCAAAAGTTCTTATGCGACAAGCTATATAGAAATTCGAAAAGTATTTATTTTTTCGAGCCTCCTCGGACTGCATACATTAATGTCTCCCGATGTCTATTTACAATGTCTGGAATACAATAGCCCATACGAATGATTTCCACGATAATTGATCTAAACGACCGGAAAGATAAATTCACAAATAAGATATATGCTACATATTCATTTAATAATTCCTTATATTTAGAAATTATTTCGAATGAAATTCGTTAATAGTACTTTGTTCTACGGGTGAAAGCTAAATCTTGATCATCTAATACCAAACTTCTCCCCTATAGTCTTCTCACTCTTTCCACCTCCTTAGTTTTACAATATACTCTATAAATAAAATGAATCAATAATAAACATGACAATATATATTCGATCGCATTATAAATACATTATCGCAAGATCGTATATATATTATTATATTTGCGGTGCTAGCAATTTTTATGTCATACCCAATTCAAGTTCACTATGTCCTGTGTCAATTTTTCTGACGGAAGAATCATGGAGAGTTTCCTATCGCAAAGTTTCCAACCTTATATGCGATATTTCCCAGGATGCCCTTATGAGATTATGCATAAATTTACTATTTCCGATGAAAAGGCATATCCTAGCTCGCTTTAACTTGTCTGCCTAAGTATCTCCGTTGATAAGAAATAAGGTTAAACTGCAATTATCCTCAGCGATCAGAGCTATTATAAAGCTTACTGGACTAGTTAAAAGAAATTTGAGAACTACACCATTTAAAGTTGAACAAAAAGCAGAAAACCAAAAGGTTTTTGTAATCGAGTAAAAAAGCTCACTATTCTCAATCATATAGCTCGACTAGATAGTAGTGAGTTAAGATCACATTTTGTGATCTAAGCTCGATCCAATCAAAAATTTCAGTGGTGTTGTTTACAGAGACCAGAGTAGAACATAATACAAGAGGTGTAAAGCGATTTTGTATAAATATCTGCTTCATTAAACCCACGTAGAGGAGTATGGCTAATTGCTGTGAGTATATAGAAGAGAGGAATAGTTTACGAACGAGATGATAACATATGTTCGTACGACGTAGAAATAGAGGAAGGGTTGAGTAGATTTTGTAAAAAGTGATTCTTCTGAACGCGTTGAAGTTCCTTTCAGATAATACTAATAAGAGTGATCGTACAATATACTGACTATTACTCACAATTTATTTGAAAAGTTGTATTGAGGAGAAGATCATATCCTGTACTGCACATACCAGCAAGATACAAAATCGTAAATTTGTATATCGCACTCAGCAATGAAGCGAGACTTATATTTTGGATTCGTATCGCGCCGTCATTTGAGAGAAGACACAGACAGTAGAGATTCTGTGTCTACTATGACTGTAGCGCGTTCAATCAGACGATTCCGTCGGTGCGTTGTCGCAGCTGCTTTAAAATGGCTACTATTACTAATGTATAAATTTTTATATATTTGCAACTGTCAACCTCCCTTTCCAGTGCAATCTCGAGAGTAACAATTATAATGCTATATATGGTCTAGCTTTATACTGATCAAAATAAGATGCTCAAAATGGTCTAAATTTTTAAGTCTACAATATCTTGTATGCTAGAAAAAAAGAGTATTTTATATAAAATTTATTAGCTTTCACTAGTATCTGCCTAGATCGATCTGCTGATACCCGGTTGTCTTCGCCAATAATATCATTATAGTATACCACTACTATTGTCTCCGTCTAATACACTATACTGTGTCTGTGATTTACTGTCTTTTCTTGATGATAGAAAATACAAGGAGCTTGGTCTATGTTCATCTCCTTATTGCTAATATCGTAATTTGATATATAGTATATAACTATTTTAATGTATATATTATAATTGTATATATCAATATATATTCTATTTAAATTATTTGTATTTTATACTTTAATTTTAATTATTTATTATATATTTGTGTTTTATATAATTAAAATTATAAAATATAAAATAGTATTAATACAATAAATAAATAATATTACTTATTATTTATTTACTACCGTTTTACATGGGGAAACAATAAAAACGATCCTAAAGAATTAGTTTATTACATAATCGCTCTTTTATTATTTATAGGATAAAGGGATTGTAAAACCTGAACGCTTGTACTTATTTTTATTGTGAAATAAAATTTAACATATTATTATATTTCCAATATATTATAATAAAATGTATTTTTATGGCTATGTTAAATAACGATCACTGATTTAGGTAGTGGACATTATACATTAAAGAATAATGTTATAATAGAATATCACTTCATAAAATTGTCAATAACGTTACTGATCCAACCATAAATGTCGACAACTTGTCTTGTATTTCATGTTATGTAACCTTTTTTGAAAATATATCGTGTTGTCGTGTTCATTTCATTCTTCTTTCTCTCGTTCTTGATAGACATCATTAGAATTGGTTAGATATTCTTGACAATTTTACCATACAGCAGTTGCCCACGGAGTGTGAAATTGCCAAAGTAGACTGGCCTAGTTTTCTTTGCCGCGTCTTTCGCAAATATCGCGCACAACTGTTCATTTTCATAAAATCGTAGAGTTGTTAGGATACGCATAACACGTACTTTGTTACCGATCTCTATAACTACGCTGATTAAATTTATCGAAACGGCTTTGTTTTTCGGGGAATTATCGAACCCCCAAACGGTTAATGTAATTTAAGTTGCTTGCTGTTGTCACCATCAGTATATGTTACGTAATTGTTGCTCGGGCTATTTATTACTGTTGCAATTGGAACCGGCGACAACAAATTTTAAAATATAACCAGCTATTTTCCCCCTCGGATCGTATTATCGTTTTATCTTCGGTGTCAGATAGCTCAAGAAATTTTTCCAACCCTTACGCCCGCAACATTTATCACAACACACAAATCTTATAAAATTTACTTTGAAATCAACAAAAAATCTTATCGATAAACTTTATGGTTACTCTTTATTAATCGTCGCATCTCTTTAGGGTCTCCGATTACTGAGTCTTATAAAAAGAACCTAAAATATTACCTTCAAGAACAATTACAGGATACTTACTATAGGTTGGCTATATTATCAGGTCTCTTCGAAACACGCAACAACATCCCCTTCAAAAGCCTACGACAAAAATCGTAAATACATAGAAATTAATTCATAAGGCAGCTCATCTAGTCTTGAATGAAATCGAAAAAGCGCAACTCATCGTCCTATCGTATTAGGCTCCACATCTCTTTTCTGCTGATCTTCTGTCTTCTTTTCAAGAGCTGTTAGTTTGGCCAATATAGAGAGGCTCAGTAAGGCTGCTGCTTTGATATTTGAAGCTCAGTGCGTAATTCCAGCGCCGCTTTCAAATTCGTCGTTCGCGCTATCTCGATGCAGTAACCGATCAGATTCGCGAGTTTAATTCGTCGCATAGTCTACGTTTAGTTATGTGTGTTGTCATCATAGCATACTAGTTTGGTATTTTAAAAGTCTAGAAACAAAATAGATAAAATTCAAAATTCATAAAGTGTTTTTTGGAAAAACACTTAATTTAATTTCTAACTCTAAATAATCATGAAATTATTTTCGCCGTTTTACACCGTAGCGTAGAGCGAGCCAATTTCGTTGTCAGACTCCACGTAGCTCTAAGGACATAACATTCCAGTTTCGCTGTTACAATTACCAGGTTCATACAACCACTTAGGACGCCCGATTCTGTACTTAAGTCTTAGCGCTCAATTTACTTCATATTTTTGGCGCTATTTTACTACGCAATCGACCCGATACTGTTAAATTGGGTAAATAGCTTATTTCAAGCTATAGCTATCCTCCCTTATCATTAAATCATTTCGATTAGTATTTCTATTATTTCGTTATGCTCTCTCAATGCTAAAGTCACGATGGAAAATAAATCATTAACTTTTTAATATATTTTCGGTTTTAATAACGATTCTTCGAAGGTCGATCCGATGCTTACTTTTAAGTGTAATTTTCAACACCCAAATATATATATAATAAATTGTGCCGTTTCGAAAGAATATCTATCTAAAACGTAAAAAATTAACGTTTTCTTTTTATGGTTAAGTAGTAAGGTAAACATGACTTTTCCCGATCGCGGGACTGAAATAACGAACGGGATATGCTTTGCTGAAGATGTCATAACTGGTTTTAATTTCATTCATAAATACATTTTTAAATAACTTCTATTCATGTTATTTCCGTGGTCCTGAACCAAATATAACCAATTGCTTTCAAAATGTCTATATCCATAAATCATATTTTAAATAGCTTTCCTTATCACCTACCATAATTAGTCAAAACAATACAATATTCGTTAATCTTTTATTCTACTATAATATTAAAGTTTATTACTTTCCTAATTATTATTTCATCGTCCGGCTGAATCAAGGGTGCTGAGTAGCCTTATTATACTACTAAACGATAATGTGATCGTGAGATAGCATCTCAACGTCTGAGCGTTTCGTAGTTGTATTGGCTAGTTCATCGCAAGAGATTTTGTCGAGCCGGCATATCGACCTTGATTTGACACCTTTCATCAGAAAAGAATAACTTTTGGCTAACCCGTGAAAAGATAATTACGCAAAATGTTGGCAAATAAAATTTAGAATAACATTAGCGTCGCCACACCATTAACGTATTCATTAACAAATATATACTTCTTTATTCTTTAGGGACGACATCTCCGCCTAATCCTTTACTATCTTTCTTTTCGACGTTTGAGTTCTCTCTGAATAGCGCCAGGTACGGTTATAATTTGTCGCGATTGTAAATTTTAGTAGCACTTTTAATCGGAAATTCGAGAATAAAAAGAGAGCCTTTGCTAAAGGTGTTTTCCACTTTATATCTTGCCCTTGTGTGCATATATATAGGCTATAAATATTTTATTATTTGTATTTTAATAATTTTTTGTAATTATTTAAAGCTAATTGTTAAATTTACGTTTTAGATAACTGAGAAAAAAACAGAAATTATAAACTCAAAATAAATATCGAAAACACTAAATCTTATATTAAATAATTCATTCAATTAAAGAGATTAAAAATAAAAGATATAATATTTACTTCAACTTTACTGTTGATCTAATGCATATAATTCAGCGTAATACTCTCTTTATACGGCTCAGTGATGGGTACCCCGTTCGCAACAATTGGCGTCATTATTTAAACTAAAACAGATTCCCTTAAAATAATTATTGGAAAATCGTTTTTAAACTGTAGTTAAACACAATCTCGAAATACACTTGTAGTAGTTATGAAAATCTGAATGAAAAAATGTATAATAATATAACGAAGAGTTTTATCTCATTAGATCGGCTACTGACAATGGGAACCGTGTAAAAAGATCAGCTTATTATGTGCACGAAATATCGAGCTATTTTCGGTTCCGAGAACAGAGAGGTCACCGAAGCCGAAACGAGAGACGAATAGTCCATAACACTCATTGTACTCTCACACTTGTCGACGAATTCTCTAACAGTAGTTGAATGAGAGGGTCTTACATATAGACGAGGACGCTCCTACTCCTCCTCCAGTGCAGTTTATAATCTGATCTCTCCTGAGTGATATTCGACGATATTCTAAAATCGGACGACGAGTCGTTTGAGAGAAACGGGAAAGCTGGAATTTTGGGGGAGAAGTATATGCGGTTCATTCGGATACTTTAGAGTTATAGCAAGAGTGAATAAAGCAGATAGCAATATGAGAGCTCACTTCCGCAGGAGTGCAACTTTCCTCAGAATGTAGTCTCTGAAAGCGTCCATTTTCACTTTTTCCTCTGTGGAGTAACCTCTCTTAGAGGAATCAGAAACCTGTAAACACACTCGGTGTAGGTGTACCGTCTACCGCGTACAGATTTCTCATGCGACATTACACAAAAGTACGGCGAAAATGGCGCCACACAAGTATCTTCTCTTTTATAAAAAAAACCATAACCTGCCGCGCTTGAGATACCGCATATCATTTAGTCGAATTCGCCAATACAGTTTCCAACAACAGCCCCCCCAACCATCTTCCTAAACTCTTAAGCTGTTGGAAACATATATAGAAAAATAATAGTACGCTCTTATAATATACTTTACTCGAGATTTATCAACGTAGGTAAGCGTGCCTGTTGATATAACTAATAACTGCAATCAACTTATCCCTATGTAGTTTGATCCATAAGAAAGGAGAGAACAAACATTCTGATGGACTTTTCCCATCTCCCCGCCCGAGGACGCCAAACTTACTCAAAGACACGCTGAGATTTCAGAATAATTAATTTATCGATCCATTTCGTATTTTTCCGACACTCGAATAGACATATCTTGAAAGACATTACAACAATCGAGTTGCGCTGACGCGCACACACGATGCGTCACGAAAGCATGGTCGAAACGAATATATTCATTATGTCATCACTCGCATATGTGGATACAAGCGAGAGCGTGAATACGAGAGAGATCAACCATCTTCTACCTATCGTCATGATATCATAAAGATGAACTACGAGCCAGAAGAGATAATTTTTTTAAGACAGTGTTCTGACACATTTATAGATTCTATAGAGTGGAAGCAAAACAAAATAAAAGTTATAGGAGATGAAAAGCATTTGATTCGAGAACGAACATGAGATATTCTAGTGCCACACGATTAAAGGCTTATCGGTCCCTCGGTGTTCGCTCATCATGTTATTCGAAGCTCATTGTGTAGATACTCTAAAATTAATCTCCGAACGTGCGACTGTCTCTCGAAACGATGTCAGAAAAGCGCAGACACGAATTACAAATGCTGCCTGAGTGCACTGTTGTCTTCTGCCTGTTCTTTGATCGACATTAACTAAAACCTACTTATTCTCATCAACGTTGGAACGGAGATCCCTGCTAAAAACAAAGAACATACAACAAAGGAAAAGCGAAACATCAGACGAAAGCTTGACTCCTCTTCTCAGCATCCCAAAAAACCGAGAATTAATACAACCAGGTCATGACGGGATTTCTTAAACTCCCAATATTTTAGCAAAATGTCAACACACATGATTGAAAGGAAAAATAACTTCAGCCCAGGATTATGATCAATAAGTTTCTGAATTATAAAAATGTTTTAAATTCACTTTAAAATGTAGCTTAATATAATCTTATTAAAAAAGGTCTTCTCCTATATAAAAAATAATGTATATAATATATATATGCAAAGGCAGGTCTCTAAATATAAAATTATAAACAATATTGCAATATCATATATAAAAACTATTATAATAACTCGCTCGAAACTTAAGGGCGACGATTTCTTTTTATCACATACAACGGCGCATTGAACACCTCGTGTTGAAACCGAATATCTTTTCATTCACTCAGACAAAAAATTATAGAGTTTCGTCGAAAAAGATTCTTAAGTCTCAAAATTCTGGATATTAAAATAATAGTGTATATCTGAATCAACTTTTAGAGTGGAGATAGACATAGATATATACGAACTCATACCCTTCAGATACACCTCGGGTATTATTAGTGGTCTAAGCAAAGACCGATCAATGACATTGAATATATCGAAATGTGGCATATCTCTTCAAGCTGGATAGTTGCGTCTATGACACACAGAAACAAAAGAGTGTCTAGTCGTTCCACGGTTCGGCTGGACGTTCTTCGTCTTGGCCTTTCATAAAGAACTGTAATAAAAAATAAAGAAAAAGCCCAGTTGTTTTTAAGGCTTTGCCGATACAATAATCTATTCCAATCGTATCTGCAAATCGAAATCAAAGAGTGGCGATTCGTGAGCAGAGACTGTACACTACATTCTCAGAGTTAATTCGCCACGTCCGATTTGTATACCCGTTCTACGAAAGAGCGAACGTCAGGAAGCACCACAAAAAATGAATTAAGTTTAGACGAATAAATTATCTCACTTTTATGGAACAAATACTTCATTTGCGAAGCTACGAAAAGAGTCACACGAAATCTATATTCGCCATCCGGCCAGGCGTTGGCCATTCGGGAGTACAACCGGATAGATATCGAATGTTCTTTTTGATTGTGTAATATAAGCTGTTATCCGACGTGCAGAGGAATGGAATGATTCTAAAGAACAGATTTTGCAGCTGTCACCGAGAATCATTAATACTAAGAATAATACGCTTCGAGAGGAAAATTATAACTCACTGCACGAAACGCCTGCATCTCCAGTCATATAATTGCGCGTACATATTTACCTGATTTATGGAATCTCAGATTTCACCTGTACGATCCGGACACGTATCAACGGCGCGCTGACTGTGAGTGGCTTATATATGAACCAAGGAAGGGTGTGAGATGCGAGGGCGTCGTCGGAAGTTACTTTACTAGAATTCTCTTGCTAGATGCTTACTAATACAGTAACTTCTGTCTCCAGAAAAATTGTAAATTAGGCTAAGTTGTCAGAACTGAGAATATACACCTTTGCTAATCTACAGAAACAGTTTTACATCTATTAAATAATAGCTGAGAATAAGAGGAACACCGCCAGCGACGGATTAACGCCGTAGCCGCGGCTGCTATCCGCTGATGCTGACGAACATGAAGATGTTATGCGAGTGTGATGTTCAAGAAGACTTATCACTTGAGGTGAACCTTGCGATAATTAATGAGTCACTCACAACAAGCTAATGAAGATCTGCGACATACATTTCTCTCCAAAGCCTCTTTAAGTTGTTATACGAGGATGACGGTGCGGAATTTCTCGCTTGTGCGAAGACCTTTATCGTCCAAAGTTTACTATTTAAACTGTTGTAGTCGTTATGCTGATTTTTATTCGTGATTTTAATAATCGATTTGCTGTGTCGTTTTGAGTTTATATCACGTGTTCTATATTTCTTTTAAGTTGTCTGTAGGAGTCATACTCAGTTGATCTCGTAAATAGATTGTACATAGACAGTTATTGTGGCTTTCTTGAATTGAGAATCATACAAATTATTGTACACTCAATTCACTCCGCTGAACCTTTTTTATAGGCAGTTAGTTTTTTTTTGGCTTGTTTACAACTATATAATATGTTATAATCAAATGGTACGAATATTTTTTTGTGAATATACAGTTGATTTTCAATATTAAAATTTTCTTTGAATAATTTTGTTTATATTAAACAACTTTCATAAAAAATAATATTATACAAGCAATTTTAAACAGATTTAGATAAAGCGTTGTTTATATAGTTGCTATTTTAGTGTTATCTTATAGAAATCGCCCTACTTTCCTTCGGCGCAAGAGCAAAACAAAATGATGGACACTCCGTTTCTTCTGAGTTTCCAACGTGCACTATAAGTACATCTTTGCTACCAACATGCTAAGCTCTAAGGTTCATCTTATGGTACTTCCTATCTGCCGGGCCTCGTGTGAGTTTTCGTTCGTCGTGCTTATAATTTTTGTCGTTCAACCATAAAAATAAATATCTCAGGTTCACCAGTTATTATGCCATTCCCTCCATCTGCGCTCCATACCACGTTCCATAAACCCTCGCAGTAAATAGCCTCAGTACAGCGTAGGTTTGAGGTGTCTATCATTCACCTTTCTATTAAACGAAGAAAGTATAAGACAAGATGTACTTTTTCTTTGCCATATAACCGCACGGTTAATCTCATTCATAAATGAACTTTGCTAAGGCCGATGCGATGACCCAAGCAGTTCTTCAGCTCTTCTTTCATATCCAACTAGGTTTCCATCATCGACCTATTAGGTAATACAGGACGATTATCCACCTTATCCGCCAAGTTATTTAATCCTTGCGGGAATTTTCAGCATATATATACTTGTTCATTCACATTGTCTTCGGGGGACTAGTGCTTCGTTGTATGCTCCGAATGTTGAGAGATTTATAAGAGGATTTGAAAAATTGCTCGAAGGGGGCCGCTGTTTAAAGTTATTTAACAGGGACGGTACGGCGGATTAGATTCAAAGCGTTCAGTCGTTCTGTGTCGGTGTCTCGTCGTCGTACGTGCTCCCTGTAGTTCGGGCCAGACCCGCACGCGACACGCCACCTTTGTGCGGGGAACGAAGATCACTCATGCGAACACTGGAGTAGTAGTACTTAGTAAGATATAATTCTGACTATTAGATGCTGGACAATCTTCTTTCGTGTACGACGATTGTGGCGACTTATCAGAGGCATTAAATGGCTAGACCGGGATGACTGGTATTGCTCTTAAATCGGCCGTGCAGTCATATACATCGAGTTTGATATTGTGTACGCTACAATAAATTGCTTCAAAATAATGTGTTCAGTTTAGGCTGGTCTGAGCATCCATTCGCTCGAAGTTCTAGCACCGCCATTCGCTTACCAAATCAGTACTCTAAATAAAGAAGCACTTGTGTCCTGAATTTGTATTTATCGAATTTGTTCGGAGCTCGAAGATCTTCTTACCGATAATATGTACGGGTTCTTAGAAGAACGCGGACGATGACGTAGTACTGCGACCACCCAGGAGTGTGTACACTCACAGTGAAATGGCGGCTATAGTTTTTCAAGCAAGCCGCGTCGGATTTTATGTCGTCATGCACAATTAACCTCCAGGGCTTTTCGGCCGGTGTGAATCGATGCAAACTTTTTCCATTCTTCATTGTTTTCGGCAGTTGAAAAAAATTATCTTCATTCGCCAGATTGCGACCCACGGTGAGACATCTTAGAAAAAAGAGTGCCAGTCATTATTAGACGAATATCACCCAGTCGATTCCTCCTGCGTGTTCTTTTCTACCCTCGATAATTGGAGTGAGAGACTACTCGAACTCCTCTGTTCGTGAATACATAATCCAATCTTAGTACATCAATTCCGCAGAGATAGGTTGAGCGTTTCTTCCGATTATTGAGCGATAAGATAAGAGACAAATCCGATCCTCTAATTTCGCACAGGATATTAACTGATGTGGTTTGAGCTTTACTACTTTCTCGTATCCGCAGGGATATAATGGTTACCAGCCACTTCCATTTTCCGAAATTTTTTTGAAGCTAGTACAAGTGGAACCTGCTATCGGATACAATCTCAACTACATGTTGCGACTTATCACTACTCGTTTTTGTTTCGAAAAGGTTTTATCATTTAAGCTCTCAGATTCGGTCACAGTCTTTGATTGGCACTCTCTGGCCAACAATATCTCTCTAGAACAACACAGTGTGTTCATTTCTTTCCAACCGAGCGAAAGAGTTCTTTATAGCCATATGTTGCGTGCCTGTGATGTGCGGGATCATTGTGGGGAAAACCCTACATCTGCCAAGAAAGTGCAGACAAACCTAAAAAGAAAAAATCGAATCAGAGGACAACCAAGAGGAATGACAATGTTATTTGAGAGCATAAAGATTAATTTTTATAAAAGTTTTATAATTTTCATTTTTTATTATGCGAAAAAAAAGGTTATGTATTATATAAGTATATCATATAATATTGTAAGTTAAAACCGATCTCACCTGAATTATAACTCTCTCGACAAGAAATCAGACTGTTCGGAAATTACGACACCTAGGTTCAGTTCTGCGAAGTAGAAAATTGAATAGCAACTACAATACGGTGTGGCTTAACATCAAGAGTCCGCGGTAAGTGGTTCTGAAATGCTTACATGTGTTTTTATATATAAAAGTGCGAATGGATGAAGGAGGACTCACAGCTATCGAGACAGACGGTTCGTGCGGAAAACCTATAGCTATCATCGAAGGGAGCATCCGCACTCGACTACAAGAACGGCTAGAACTCAAAGAGATTTGGTGGAACTGATATCACGATGTGCTACGACCTGCTATTGTATGACCATCATGCACTGTAATCATAATAAGTGATACACGCTCCTCAGCAAGTATACTATTATATATGATACAAAGTCTTGCATAATTCGAAAACTTAAAATTTTTTTTTCGATTGATTGAGTAATTAATATTTTTCAATTATTGAAAGTATTTTTGAGAATTTCGCATACTTTAGACCTTCGACTTGGTCGTAATTATCTAGAACGCGTACAATCTCCGATCAGTTCGCACGTGAGTAATATTCAGGTTGATAGACCATAGTTTAATACCACCTAAAATAAGTGATAAAATAATGTCGACTAAATAAATAAATATGAGCCGAAACACTTAGGTTCGTTATGTCTCGGTTCCCTTTTCGACACAAAGTCACAAAGTAATAGTCATTATAAGGTCGCCTACCACGGTTGGAAAATTCCGAGATCAGCCTAACACAACGCGGGATATTAGAACAGACGAGCATCAAAGAAAAAACTGACCTTCTCGGACCGATCTGACTATATTTTTTATATAAGTACCTATAACAGTATCATTATACACACCGATCTTATGACGTCATTTAGACCGAAGTTCTCTCCCAGGGAACTAAGAATATAAGTTCTAAGGTTCAAGAAATGCAAATTCCCGAAGAATCTTAAGTAATTTTCTTTTGTTGTGAATTGAGGCATCATTTATTTCTATCTATGCTCTTCTTTATTAAGATTCGTGCAGCCACTTCAAGCATACTCCTAGTGATGCGACTTGTGGAAGGATGTTTACTATAGTGAGTTACCTTGCGGACGCAACGATCATTACCGTCGATGAGCTTGCGTTATGGACCCTGAGTATTCAGATGAACTTCTACGGGGCTACGGGGTTCAGCCCCCTTCGGTGCCGATTGGAATGTTTTTCGGGTTCCCTTCGAAACGTCACTCAATTATGTATTCATATCTTCAGAGATGCTACAAGTGAAGTAAAACGTGGGGCAAAGCCTTGTGGTGATATGATGAGAGATGAAGGCTATTGTGGTCTCTGGTGAGATCTTTCTGTTAATATCTCAACCGATATCGACCCTTATTTATAGTACGCCTCATCGGGAAACTAATATAAGTCGAAGTTCAAAGTGCAAATTCCGAAACACTACTTAACATAAAACAATTTTGTGAATTATTTTTCTCTATCTTCACAATTTTTATCTATACGATTTTCACATGCGTTGCCCCCTGCAGAATATCCGACTACTTTAGGATCAGTTTGGCCTACGCTTCTCTACTGGTCGTCAGTGCATAGCTGGAACGGCGGGATATTGAAGCGAAGTCGACTTTATCCTTAATTAAGGGGTACTAACCAATAGGAATAGTCGCGCGAAAATACGACAAGCCTTTAACCGGTCGTCTCGGCTTACTCCGCGCTTCAAGATAAAGTCCACAGTATAATATTTAAGGTCCAATTGTCGCCTTACGGGAGGAATCGCAAAAGCGGAGCGAGAATACGCTGCATCGCTCTGTCGCATTCTGTAGGATTATCACCAAAAGTGTGGTATTAAAAGCTTACATAAAAGCTAATATTCAAACAGATGAATTGACAAATCGGCATCAATGGGTTCTTGATCGAGCTAAGGATAAGTCAGAAGTTGAGGAATGATTGCTCAAATTACACGGAAACATAAATTTTTATTTGTTGAATATTATTATATAGTTTTTCGTCGCATTGAATTTGTCGTTCTCTTTTTCACTAAGAAGCCTAATTCTGACATATAATACAGTTCCCTATAACCTAGACGCAACATATCGAGTTGAAAAAACATACGCTTGATATCCTTAAAAAGCTTCGGCGCAGGCACGTTAGGGTCGTTTTCGGTTCCCTTCGAAAAAGTCCACTATATAACCCTGTGTCGCCTTACGGATCGCCACAAAGCGGTGAACAGTTAAAAATACTGAACGCTTTCGAGTTACCATTTTGTTTATGCGTCTTACAAATAAGTAATCTTAACAAACCGATATTTGTGCACGTCATATAGTGCCGCTCATCATTGTAATTTACTATATAAGTGCGTAGAGTTCTACAGTGCAATCAAGTTCCGAAAACTTAAATTATTTTAGTAATAAGTGAATAATTATTTATTTTAATTTCTTTATCGAAGTAGTTTTAGATTTACGTGCAAGCGTTAAGGCCTGGCGTGCGATCCGTGTCAAATTCCCTCCTAACAGTCACTAAATAGCGAGTTGACTATTTTATTCCGAGACAAAAAAGAGAGAATTGCATGCTGAGCAGAAGACAACTGCTGGTCGTCTTTTTTCAGGTTCCCTTCTGAAAAAGACGAACTTAATTAAATAATTTTATAGTGTCAGCAACTAATACGGGAATCCAAAAACGGTACTGAACAGCTTTCGTAGTTAACCATTTTTGTTAGGTCATTTATAGAGTATCTTCAAACCTCAATTAATGAACTATACATAATAAGTGACGTCCTCATCTAGGGAACTATATAAAGTCGAAAGTTATCTAAGTTAGGCCATAAATTCAAGATAAAAACTTACTAAATTTATTTTTTTGTATTATTCTTATTATTTTCATGAATTTTTTGTAGATTTACGCACTGAAGGCCTTATTATATCGACCTATATCCTATATATCCCTTTCACTTGACAGTCCATAATATAATTCGTGGAGTATCATGAAGCGATAGTTTATATCCCCTAAAAATAATAGTTTAGATCGGCGCGAGCACGTTAGGTCGTTTTTTCGGTTACACTTATCGTAAAAAAAGTCACATAATAATATAGTGTCGCTTCCTTTACGGGGATCGCAAAGCAGATATAACGACATCACTATTATTACTTAAAAATTAATAATTACAGATTATTAATAATTATTTAATTTGGATATTTATTTATCGTT